>PVLD010006057.1:0-104766 GCA_004027595.1 Dinomys branickii | reverse complement strand
TTTCCCACGTCTCGCCCCGGCAGCCTGGTCCGCCCTACCACATCTCCCCCGGCATCTCAGAGAAATACGCCCAGTTTAAACTTCCCAGCCGAGGTCCCGGCATTCACGCTCGCCAAGTCTGTCTCGAGCTGGTGGTGTTTATTAAGGAGGTTCGCTCCCTTGCTGCTCACCTGGTCGCCATCTTCCCCGGATCTCCCGAAATGTTTTGGTTAATTCATCCAAATTTTTACCCATTTCCCTGAAAGTCTCTGTGAGTATATTGAATGTAATTTCTGTGAAATTTTGGTTCATTTCCTCTTTGAAATCATCTATTTTCTTTATCTTTTCTAAGAATTTTTCATAATTTTCTGTTACTTGGTATTTGTTTTCTTAACCCAATATTTTCCCTGTCTCTGCCTTGATAGAGTTGATGGGGGTTGAGTAATCTTTTGTTTCCTTGTTTCCCCATTCTCCTACTTGTATCTGTATTTATATATATATATATATATATATATATATATATTTAAAATTCATACATGGCTTCTTTTTTGTCTTTTTTTCAGGGAAAGTGGTTGCTAAAGTTTGGAGATGAGAGCAGCGAGAATTTCTGGTTTATATTAAGATTTTTAGTAGGATGTTGCTTCCCTGTGAATAATTTTTTAGCTTTGTAGGTCCATTGTTAGTAATTACTCCTTCTGTTCTTTACTTTAAGTTATTTCATCTCTGTGCCTTTGATCCCTACACTGCAATATTAAAGTTAACTCAGACTTAGGGTCTCTTCCTACCAGGTTACATACATTCTTGCAGAGTCTGATTGAGTCTGAGTTCTTGAGTTAGGAACTCTTACTGTCCCTCTCCCTGGGTGTTGTGGTGGGTTTGGCAGACAAGTTCACTGTCACTCAATTGTCCCCTGAGTCAGGATCATTCCTATGGAAGCAATTCAACTACAGCAGCAACAGGATAATCAGTTGTGGTAAAATCTGTCAGGGTTAGCTGAGAAATACACCATAAGATCCTATTTTGAGTTTCCCATTAGTCTAGAGAAGAAATCCACAGCTATCATGTAAGCATTATAACAATCCAAGTCTTGACTCACAGTTAATGTGCACTAACTGCACTGGCTGTGTCTTCCCTAATGATAAAAACAGCATTCAACAGTAATTTTATAGAATCTATTACCTAAAGCCCGGGGGGCTGGGGAATCAGGTAGTGCCAGAGAGGAAGAGAATAGACAAAAATGGAAATTTTTATCTGTGTCCACTACTCTGTGGTATAGGAAGGAGGAAGTAGGAAGGGGGTTAAGGGTTCTATTGATATTAAAGGTATTGTTATTATATATTTAGAAATGATAACATAGAAAACTGGACAAACCAGCAGTAAGAAATGGATGGGAAAAGATTTGATGATTGATATATTTCTTAGAGAAAAAGTTTAAGGGAGTCAATGGAAAAGGTGGAGAGAAAAGAAAACTGAAATTCAGAGTTAAAAAATAGGAGATGGAACTCAGGCAAAGAGACAGGAGCAAAACTAGGAGGGTATATAAAAAATCAGGGTGAATTTCCTAAAAACCATATTGAGAAGGAAAAAAACAGACATGTTAGCGTAGGCAAAGCACAGATACAAAAATGCTCATAAAAGAGAATAGAGTAAAATGATGGGATACAAGTGTGGTGGGAAATGTACACAAGGAGGGAAACAGCAGAGTGAAAATCTAAATAAATAAAATTTAAAAATACACTAAGAATAAAAATGCAAAAATAACATAAGCAAAGAATAGTAACAGAAAAGTTTCAGTTGTTTTGAACTTCTGTGTCCTTTCCTCAGGCTCATGATAAGGAGCAGACCTCCACGCAGGGCATGCCTTTGCTGATGCTGGAAGTCTGAGGTGGCAGTCTGCACCTTGAACATTGCTAGGTATGGAGTTCTGTTAACAGTGAAAACAAGTCGCCAGTGTGAGCTTCAAGTCCTGTGTAGCTCATGTGAAAACTGGCTTTTGGACCCAGAGCTGAGACTGTGATCCCCCAGCCCCTACCTTTCAGCAGGACGCCCTCTACTCTGCTCTCCAACTGCCAGCAGTCTCCCATGATGGTCCTCCCCTCATTCCACTCTGGCAACTTAGCAGTGAAGCAACTGTGGGACTCTTCTTGGACTGAGGTTCAAACATGCACCCTTTTCCCACAATGCTGACCCTGCCTGCTTCTGTGCGACTGTTACCTAAGGCGCCCCTCGGTAGTCACTCACACCATTGACTCTGGGGAAATCACTCAGGAAACAGTGACTCATGTTCTCACTGATGTCTCCAACTGTACAAGATTCTTCCAGTTTAAGTAAGGTTTCTGATTCTCTGTAAGCAAAAGTTATTCTGTTATAGCCTCCGCAATTTGCAGCTACACAGCCTCTGTCGGTGGCACTACATATTCTTCAGTCTGCGGAGACATGTGGCAGGAGACAGGGCTCACATTAAAGAGGCCAAGAGGCAAAGAGAAAGGAAGGTGCAGTGTCTCAATATCCCCTTCCAGAGCACAGCCACAATAACTCACTTCCATCCACCGCACCTTCACCTTTAAGCATTCCACCCCTCCTCCATGGCACCACAGGCTAGAACAAGTGGTATTTGGAAATGCACCAAGAAGTCCTGCATTTCAAGGAGGGATGATTCACTCTACATGCACAGTAATAGCACTCTCCTTAAAAAGCAGAAATGCGTTAATTTAGGGTAGAGTTTTAAAAGACGGCTGGTTTGCTTCTCCACAACTTTACATGCCAGAAAATAATTTCTACCACACAAGTTACAAATTATGTAAAATGAAAATGCAAATAAGCTCTCAAATATACAAGGAACTGGGAAGCAAGGACAGAGCAGATCCTTAGGGGTATATCCCAGTGAATTTAGGGATAAATCAAAATTTGTGCTTCAACAACACACAAGTAAGAAAGACATACTGGCAGTAGGCAATGGTTCCATATTCAAACTAAATTATGTGGAAATTGATCTGACTCAATACTGTATCTCCAAAAACAATGGATATTTATTTAAAATTATATCTCATATTTCAAAATTCCAGTGCCCACCAGTTAAAAGGTCTGTGAGTAAGCGGCTGAACAGAGGGGAAAGGGGCATGTATGAATCACTTCTCCTGTTTTTCACAAGGGGACTCAAGAAAAATACCTCACTTCCAGCTTTGATGTTACCCACTTGAAGTTTAGTCAAATTATTTACTGTCATAAAAATATATATTACTAGAACAAGCAACTCACTTATCTTTCTTGTTACAGAAAAAAAAAGAACTAAAGAAAACTTTTAAAATAAAATGTAAAGAAATGAGGTAAAGCCAGGTGGGTGGCATCCACCTGTAATCCTAGCACTTCAGAGATTTAGGCAGAAGGAGTCCAAGTTTAAGGCCAACATGGTCTACATAAAAGCTCCAAGGCCAGCCTAGAATACATAGTAAGACCCTGCCTCAGATAAGGAAATAAACAGACATACCAACTGACAGATAATATAAGAACTAAAGAAAACATGTGAAATGGTAGTTGTGGTTTGTGTCTAGATGTCCAAAACTTCATGTAGTCTTAGGGCTTTTCAGAGGTGGCTGGATCTAGAGTGTGTGATGCTGTGATTAAGGGTGTGTGATTACTAAATCAGCCCACTGATTGGTTTGGCACCGCCCTAATCCCAGTAGCCTGGATAAAAATATAAAAGGGACAGGAAGAAGCTGTCAAGGGCCCTTGTTGCTTTTGCTACTTTGTGGACTTCATGAATTATGCTCTGCAATACATCTCTGCCAAGCCCCCTTACCTTGAAGCCAGCCAGTTATGAAATGAAACCCCTAAACACTGAGCTAAATGTACCTTTCCTCCTTTAACTTTGGGCGCCTAGTGTTTTGTCTCAGCGATGAGAGAAAGGTGACAAAGACAATAGTAAATGACAGAGAATAAAGAATCAGGGTGAGATAAAACACAATATATTTAAAATAAATATATATGGTTAACAACTTGCTAATTAAAAGAAAGGGCCAGGTGTTGTGCGCATGCCTGTAATCCTAGCACTTGGGAGGCTGAGGCAGGAGAATTGCTGTGAGGTTGAGGCCAGCCTGACCTACATACATAGTGAGTCATTCAAGGCCAATCTGAGCTACATACCACAATTCTGTCTCAAAAAAACAAAAAGAGAGAGAACGACCTTCAAATTAAACAGACAAATGAAATCTACTTATAAAACAAAGCCAACTTCTAAGAAAATTAGGGAATATGAACAAGAAAAAAGTAACAATAACAAAGAATGTTAATTGACAAGGTAAAGGGGATCTACGTCACAGACTGCAGCCTGCCAGCCCAGTATACATGCTGAACTCACCTACTTAAGAGACCTGGCTTTTATGGAGCACCACAGTATTCCCAGCCACCCATGAAGATAGAAGAGCTTCTACGACTAGGTTTTGGCAAGTAGTCAGAAGCAGAAGGTATCGGAGTTTCCAAGAAAGCTGCGTAGAAGGAGATGAGTATTCCCTTGCTTTTTCCTTCCCCCTCTTTCTTCTTTCTTTGACTGCATTGTAACCCTGGTAGGCTAAGCTGTCCATCTTAAAGCTATATGGTGGTGAGCAAGATGAAAGCAGCTCACTAAGGATGCCAGTCCAACAGCATTCAAGGATCCCTAGCTTCCCTCAAGACACAAAGACATCATGGAGCCTCTTTACCCCTCAGCCTGGTGCAGCCTGACTCTGTCCCACTTGAGGGATGAGGAAAAAAACTTATCCTGCTCAAATTACTGCTCTGCTATTTGCACCTTAAAGTATTTCTTAGCCAAAACATGATACCAGTCAGAACCCAAGGAGAATAAGATATTAACTATGACAAAGAATTGACTTGCAGATTGATATCCAACATGGATATATATTTCACAAGACTTTCTAGGACCATAATATAAAATGAAAATACATAGAGAAAAATCTGCAGGAAATATAAAAGGAAACTTTCAACAACAGTAAAATAACATGACAATGACAAGTCAATACATATCAGTAATAACCATCAATGCTAATGGCCTCAATTCAACAATCAAAAGACACATACTAGCAGAACTGATCATGAAGCAAGATCCAACAATATGCTTCAACCAAGAAACACATTTAATTCAAAAAGGAATTATCAGACTAAAGGTCAAAGGATGGCAAACAGGAATGCATAAGGAAAACAGGAATACGGCAGGAATGCATAAAAAAGCAAGAGTAACTATTCTATTTGCAGACAAAGTGGATTTCAGACCAAGACCAATTAAAAGAGATAAAGAAAGTCACTATATCCATGTAAAGGGAACAATCCAAAAGGAAGAGATAACATTAATAAATATATACGTGGCAAATACCAGTGAACCCAATGATACAAAATAATTATTAACCAACATGAAAATCTTATAAGCATAATACAATAGTATTGAGGGATCTCAATATCACACTATCACAAAAAGATAGATGAATTAATCAAAAAATTAACAATGAAATATTACAACTCAACCAAAGTTTTGAACAAAAGTAGAGTCTACAGAATGTAGAGTCTACAGAGTGTTCTACCCCATACCATCAAAATGTACATTCTTCTCAGTTGCACGTGGGATTCTCTCCTAAATAAACCACATACTGGCTCATAAAACATGCTTAATAAACTCAAAGTAACTGAATTATCCCATGCATATTATCAGACCATAGTTTAATGAAATTAGAAATTAATGGCAAAAGAAACAACAAAAACTTCATAAACACATGGAAATTAAATAGCACCTCCTGAACAACCAATAGGTCACAGATGAAACTAAAGAAGAAATTAGATAGTTTCTATAATTAAATGATAATGACAGTACAACATATTGGAATTTATGGCACACAATAAAAGCAGTCCTAAGAGGGAAATTTATAGCAGTTAATATCTGTATCAAGAAAACATAGCTAGTGCAAAAAAACAACTTAGTGGTTAACCTCAAACTTCTAGACAAAGAACAGGCTAAGCCAAAATCTTGTACAAGGAAGGAAATTATAAAGATCACAGCAGAAATTAATGCATTGGAGACTAAGAAAACAATACAAAGAATCAATTAATCAAACAGTTGCTTCTGTGAAAGATTAGATAAAATAGACAAATTCTTAGCCAATCTTATTTAAAAAGTAAAGAAAAGAGTAAATCCATGCAATTAGGAATGAAAAGGATGAAATCACAATGGACCCAGCAGAAATCCAGAAGATTATCATTACCTACTTTGAGAACTTGTATTCTAATCAGATGGAAAACGTGAAAGAAATGTACAGATGCCTAGACACATATGAGTTACTGAAGCTGAATCCAGAAGACATGCAAATCCTAAATAAACCAATATCAATGAAATTAAACATGTAATTTAAAAACTACCAACAATGAAAATTGCAGGCCCTGATAGATTCACTGCTGAATTCTACAAGAAATTTAGTGAAGTCCCAATATCACTCACTACCTTCTTTAACTCTTCAATGAAGTTGAAAGGGAAGCAATACACCAAAATTCATTCCTGGAAGTAAGCATTACCCTGATACCAAAATAAAAGAAGTATTCAACTAAGAAGAACACTACAAGCCAGTCTCCCTAATGAAAAAAGATACACAAATCTTCAATAAGATACTGGCAAGCAGAATGTATCAAATCAAGATTGTATACCATGACCAAGTTAGATTCAACCCAGAAATGGAGGGATGGTTCAACATACATAAATCAATAAATGTAATACACCATATTAACAGAGCCAATGTCAAAAACGATACAGATATCTCAATAGATGAAGAAAAAGATTTTGACCAATTCCAGCACCCATTCATGATAAAAACCCTAAGGAAAACTGGAATTATCTCAATCTAATAAAGGCGATCTATGACAAACCAACAACCAACATCATACTAAATGGAAAAAAACCCTGAAAGCTTTCACTCTAAAATCGAGAACAAGACAAGGATGTCCACTGTCTCCACTCTTATTCAACACAGTCCTGGAAACTACGCAGAGCAATTAGACAAGAAATGAAAGGAATAATGATAGCAAAGCTTTTCTGTACATAAAAACCCCAAAATTTTCACTAAAAGACTGTTAGCTTTAATAAGCAACATAGCTGGATACAAAGTCAACACTCAGAAATCAATATCTTTCTTGTACATGAATAACAAACTCAGAGAGAAATTAGGGAAACAACACCTCTCACAATAGTTTGCAAAAAAATGAAATATCTAAGATTTAGTATAATGAAGGATGTAAAAGAACTCTACAGTGAAAACTACAGTACTCTGAAAAAGGAGATTGAAGAAGATACCAGATAATGGAAAGATACCCTTTGCTCTAATTTAGGAAGAACCAATATAGTGAAAATGGCCATACTTCCAAAACTTCTCTTCGGATTCAATGTGTGTGATCAGAATTCCCATAGCATATCTCACAGAATTAGAGAAAACAACCATAAAATTCATTTGGAACTAGAAGAAACCTAGAATAGCAAAGGCAGTTCTGGGCAACAAAGGCAAGGCAGGGGGCATCACAATCCCCGACTTGAAATTATACTATGTTTTCTCTAGATCTGTGAGGTATACTAATGGCATTTTAATTGGGATTGCATTGAATCTGTACAACAATTTTGGGGGTGTGGCCATTTTCACTATGTTCGTTCTTCCTATCCATGAGCAAGGAATATCTTTCCATTTTCTGATATCTTCTTCAATCTCTTTTTTCAGAGCACTATAATTTTCAATGTACAGATCTTTTACTTCTTTTGTTAGATTGATTCCTAAGTATTTCATCTTTTTAGATGCTATTATGAAAGATGTGGTTTCCCTAATTTGTTTCTCAGTCTGTTTGTTGCTTGTGTACAGGAATGCTATTGATTTTTGAGTGTTAACTTTGTATCCAGCTATGCTACTGAATTTGATCATTAAATGCATAAGCCTTTTGATAGACTTTTGGGGGTCTTCTATGTAGAGTATCACGTCATCTGAATAATGATGATTTCTTCCTTTCCTATTCATTTTCCTTTTATTTCTCCCTCTTGTCTAATTGCTGTAGTTAATATTTCCATATCTGGAGCCAGAAGAGGCCTAGAATAGCAAAAGCAATCCTGGGAAACAAAGGAAAAGCAAGAGGCATCACAATTCCTGACTTGAAATTATATTACAAAGCCACTGTGCTAAAATTAGCATGGTACTGGCAAAAAAGCAGATCTGAAGATCAATGGAACAGATTAGAAGATACAGACACAACTACAAACACACTCAGTCACCTTATCTTTGACAAAGGGACAAAACATGTTCACTGGAAGAAAGATAGCCTCTTTAATAAATGGTGCTGGAAAAACTGTCTTTCCACAAACAGAAGACTAAAACTAGGCCCATGTCTTTCGCCATGCACTAAACTAAAGTCAAAATGGATCAAAGATCTAAATATTAAAACAGAAACACTAAATTTATTGGAAGAGAAAGTAGATAAAAATCTTGAAGGCAGAGAGTACATGAACAAAAACCAAATTGCAAGGGAAATACTTCAAAGAATCAACAACTGGGATCACATCTTATTGAAAGATTTTTACACATCAAAAGAAATCGCCAATAGAGCAAAAAGAAAACCCATGAACTGGGAAAAAAATTTCTACATATCTAGACTTCTATCTAGGACGTATAAAGAATTTTTAACAATCCAGATCCCCCAAATTCAAAGACCCAATCCAAAAATTGGCATCTGAGATGAATACACACTTCTCAGATGAAGAAATACTAATGGTGAATAAATACATGAAAAAATGTTCAACATCATTAGTCATTTGAGAAATGCAAATTAAAACAACCCTGAGATTCCATCTCACCCCAGAAAGAATGACTATCATCAAAAAATCAATAACAAATGCTGGAGAGGCTCTGGGGAGAAAGGAACCCTACTCTACTGCTGGTGGGAGAGTAGATTGTTGAAACTACTGTGGAAATCAGTTTGGAGATTCCTCACAAAACTATGTTTGGAAGTCCCATTTAATCCAGCTATTCCCCTTCTGGGTATTTTCCTAGAAAAATTAAAAACATCATATCACAGCAATATATGTGCACCCATGTTTATAGCAGCACAATTTTTTGTAGCTAAATCCTGGAAACAACCCAAATGCCCATCCACTGAGGAATGGATAAAAAAGATGTGGTATTCTTATACAATGGCATATTACTCAGCTATAAAAAAAGATAAACTTGAGGCTTTTGTAGGTAAATGGATGCAACTAGAGACCATACTCATAAGTGAAATAAATCTGACCCATATGTGCAAACATCATATTGTCTCCCTGGTGTAGGAACCTGAAAGAATAAGTAAAGCTCAAAACATAAAATACATGATAGAAAAGGGAAAGAAATTGCTCAAAGGAAGGAATGACTGGGATGAGGGAAAGAAAAAAAAAGAAAGAAGGAAGGCAAAATATAAATATAGATATGAATGCTGCAATAACTGTATTGCTGATGTCTGATGGTACATTGAAATGAACAGTTAATGCTTAATATTTTTTATGTTCTGACCAATTTTGCATGCTTATATCTGGCAATCTGAGCAACTGATTTGAGGGTAACAATATGAAATGGAATTACCATGGTGAATTCCTACCATCTTATCTAGTGAAACTCTGTATTATCTCTAATGTTTTATCTAATAACTATTTTTATTCTCTTTAATGGTTTGAACAATCTTCCAGTCTTACATCTGGTAATCTGAGCAACGTAGTAGAAGATAACAATATGTAATATAACAACCATTGTTAATTCATATCATTTTGTCTTGAAACCCTGTATCACTTTAAATGTTCTTGCTTCGGTTTGTTTATGTTTGTGATGCTAGTATGTTGCTATTTTTTTCTCATTTACTACTTTCTTTAAAATAAAGTTTAAAAAAGAAAGATATTATATTATGAAGCTACTCTTATAAAAATAGTGTGGTACTGCAAAAAAACAGGCACAAAGATCAATGGAACAAATTAGAAGATGCAGAAACAACTTCAGGCATATTCAGCCACCTTATCTTTGACAAAGGTGCCAGACACCTTCACTGGAAGAAAGACAGCCTCTTTAATAAATGTAAAAATTGGCCTTGCACATGCTGAAGATTAAAATTGGACACATATATTTCACCATGCACTAAACTAAATTTGAAAGGGGTCAAAGATCTAACTATTAAAACAGAGACATTAAATCTTCTGTGAGATAAAATAGGTAATATTCTTGAAGTCACTGGTACAGGAGAACACTTTATGAATAAAACCACGATCACACAGGTACTATCACAAAGAATCAAAAACTGAGATCTCATTTTATTAAAAACCTTTTGCACAGTAAGAAAACTACCAAAAGAGTGAAGAGAAAACTCACAATATGGGAAAAAAAATGTTTACCAGCTATTCCTCAGACAAAGGACTATGATCAAGAATATATAAAGAACTCAAAAAATCAGATCTCCCAAATTTAAAGACCTAATCCAAGGGCCGGGGATATAGCTCAGTAGAATAAGCGCCTGCCTAGCAGGCGCAGGGTCCTGAGTTCGATCCCCAGTACTGAAAAAAAAAAAAAAAAAAAAGACCTAATCCAAAAATAAGCACCTGAGATGAATACACACTTATCAGATGAATAAATACAAACAGCAAATAAATATATGAAAAAATTCATCACTGGTCATTTGAGAGATGCAAATTAAAACAACACTGAGATTCCACCTCACCCAAGAAATAATGGCTATCATCAAGAAATCAACCAAAAACAAGTGCTGGAGGGGCTGTGGGGAAAAAGAAACCCTACTCCACTGTTGGGAGTGTAGACTCATGCAAGCACTGTGGAAATCAGGTGACAATTCCTCAAAAACTAGGATTGGAGCTCCCATTTGATTCAGCTATTCCTCTTCTGGGTATCTTCCCAGAAGAATTAAAAACTTTGTACTGCAGCAATATATGTGCCATAAATATGCACCCATATTTATAGCAGCACAATTTGCAATAGTTAGATCTTGGAAACAATCCAAATGCCCATCAACCGAGGAATGGATAAAATGATGTGGTCTTTTTATACAATGGAGTACTATTCAGCTTTCAAGAAGGATAAATTGGAAACTTTTATAAATGGATGCAACTTGATACTATACTCATAAGTGAAATAAATCAGACTCACATGTGTAAATATCATATTGTCTCCCTAGTGTGAGAAGCTAAAAGGGTAAACAGGATATACAATGTAAAATAGGTACTTCTAAATGGGGAAAAAACTGTTCAAAAGGAAAGAGAAACTAAGATGGGGGAAAGGAGAAAAGGAGGAAGGAAAGAGCAAAAAAAATACATATATATATGTATGTATATGATAGTTAAGATAAGATAGTTAAGATAATTATACTACTAATTTCTCTGGTTCATTGCAAAGAAAGGTCTATGGTAAAATTGTTTGGACAATTAAATGCTTATATCTTGTACTTAGTAACTAATTTAAAGATAACAATACACAATGTGTTAATCATTGAGATTCTCCTGTTGTCTTCTTTTGAAATTTTTTAAATTTTTTCTTTTTAAAACAAAGAAAATATTGATAAAATAATCATTCATACAAAGGTGCTTGTATACTGCTGTTTCTCAAATTCTAAAACAATTTAAATCTTACTATAGTAATGATTGAATAAATCATCACACATCATATCAAAACATAAAAAGCATTAAAATAACCATTATACTTCTTGGTATATATGTCTATGTATCGTGAAATTAAGAATCAGGATGTAAAGCAGAGTGTATGAATGACCTTACTGGGCCTAGAAGAACACAGTAGCAATTACTGTCCTTGTGCCTTTGCATGGCCAGGTGTTAATGTGGATGAGGTACATTTTCCTGTTTTACAACCATAAAAGCATGCAGTGCTAAATCATATTTATTCCAGCATCCTCTTTCAAGTAGAACACTGCATTCTATTTGTTCGGGGAATATATCACTTAATCACTGTAACAAGTGTAGCCTCTTGCACTGATTAGAGAAAGCAATCGCCAGATGTAATACCTCATTCATCTCTGCTCTAAGATCCAGAAAATTTCTCCCTGCCTTCAAAGCAATTTTCTCTCTAACACTGAGCCGAGATTTTTCTGTTTCATGCTAATGATTTAGAACCCTCACCAAGACATCAGACTGTCAGACCAAAACAGAGGTCCTACGAAAACTTAACTAATATTCAGAGTCAATGGTTATTTCTCATTCCATCTTCCTCAGTAAAAAGCTCTTCTTTACTAAGAGCTCTCTATACCTTTAAAGTGGAAGATGTGCACCCCCTTTATGGGAATATTTTGGCAATTTAATATTGTGACATCTGCCAAGTGCCTGGCATGTGTTTCGCGGAAATTCCCTTTTCCTCCTCCATATCCTTCCCTCCTGCTACCCTCTTAATGACGTTTGTTAGCCCAGCACCGTGTTGTGATTGATGATGGGGAGAGTTTAGTGAAGCACGGCAACAGGACCCTGTGCCTGACCTTGTTGCAGGTGTTTCTGATCTGCAAAGGTCTGTCCATGGCCCCGATGTAGTCACCCAGGCAGCAGTGCTAATGACAGGAGCCACTTCTGAAACACAAAGGGACGGAAGTAATTGTTAACTTTCTCCTCTGTCCCAGATCACGCAGGCCTGGTAAAGTGCAATATGCCAGGGGAGACAAAAAGAGGAAGGCGCTCCTTTCAGGAAGTGGAAGAGCAAGTGAAGAGCCAAGAAAACGGGACACATTAAAAATAATGATAGTGACTAAGGAGAAGGGAAATGAGGAGACGGTGAGCATTCATGGGGAAGGGCTGTTTCACACAGCTCTCCCCCACCCTCCTGTTGCAGACACTGCAGTCTTCACACGAGAGGAAGAGGAGGACGGGGAATGTGAAATAAATGACCCACGGCTCCCGGACAGGAAGTAGCAGGGCCAGCCTTGGATCCCAATGGAGCTGACCAGGTCACAGTTAACATTACATGAAAATACTGAAATTTCAACTAACAAATGCATTCTGGAGCCAATCAGGAAATACGTGGGCAGGCCAGAAGCTTCCATCTGTTTATGTAGGATTAATGCCAACACCTTTAAACTTTCAGCAATCACTAGTGAAACGGGCCCCCATCTCTTAAAAATGCATGCATATAAAACAAGTTTAAATGTTTTGCCTATAATATCTATTCCAAAACGTGGGAATTCTTCCCCATCAGCATTGCAGGAAAACAATGTGTTTGTTCAAGAATATAAATGTTGTAGCCAGGGCTCCCATCTTGAATGCAGGAAGCAAGAAGCTGAGGGGAACTCACAATCTCTCCATCAGTCTGCTTGCTAAAGCCGCAGTGCGTAGGTGATGGCAGGAATGGTTTTGAGCAAAGGTTTGAGAAGAGAACCAGTAACCTGAGAAAGGTGGTCTTCACCTAGAAAGGGAAGAGATGAAACGTCTAGTTTGCTCAGTATCATCTGCAAATAAAAAAGAGAAAATAAAAGGAAGAGCCTAAAAGGGGAAGGAGAAAGAGAAAAGGCCTCACCACCAAACAAAAACAGCCCTGCTCCTCTGTAATGATCAAATATGTCAAGATAATATTTCAAATAGGAATGTGTGTTCCTTTCCCTCCGTTCTTGGTGGATGTCTGTTTCAGCTGAGGCTTGTAGATTCTCCTACCTGCAGGGTTGGGTGCATCCCCAGAGCACACATCTGGACACCTGTAGAGATGGGAGAGTGGTCAAGGTGATGGGGAAGGAGAGTCGGGCCAAGTGAAATGATGCCTTTCTCCAAACTAAATGCTTGACTGAGCACAGAAAGGATAGGGGACTGAGTGGAGGAGAACTAGGTAGGTACTAGGGACAAAGGTAGACAAAAAAGAAAAGAGGAAAACACTCCTGGCCTCACCTCTTTGCCAAAACTCACAGCCAGCATGTGCGCTGAAAGTGTGAAAAGTAAATGTACCTTGTAAAATAGTTTCATAGCAGTTCATACATATTTCTTTTTGGATATCTCCAAGTCTTGGTTATATCTTTGGTGATGCCTCAGTCCTGATTGTGCTGCATTCCCATGCACAAGTGTTAAACAGAGAGATCAGGAAGGCAGAACCAATTTTTGAGCCAAGCCAAGAGCAGAGAAAATCCAACAGCTGTAGTAGAAGGGAAAGAGCTTCCCTAATTGTGGGAGACACCGTCCAATAGGTGTGCAGCCCAGGTGGAACAAAAGGGGTGGAAGAAAGAGGAAGTCAGCTGGAGACTTGCAAGCTCCATTCTGCTTGAGCAGACACCACACTTCAGCTTCTTCTAGTGGGCAGGGACTCCCACAGTGACTCTCCAGGGAGCTTCTAGGCTTTGGTCCCTGACAAGGCTGCATCCTGGTCCCTCTGTTTGAAGGATTCCAGCTTGTGGGCTAGAAAGCTCTTGAATCTTCTGGTCAGCCCTCCAGTATGAGCTACACAGTCTCTATCAATGTAAGCCAAGCTAACAGATTCCCTTCCACAATTTTACGTCTATATAAACCTGATTCTGTTCCTCTAGAGAACTGTCACGCATCCACACTCCAACAGGTTCACATATTCAGCAGTCACATACTTGATGTGTGCTGCATGTGTGCCAAGCACTGTGTTGGGCAGTAATGTCAACACAGCAGCTGTGGGCCCTGCCCTCACCAAGCTGATCATCTATCAGAGAGCAAAGGCATTTTGGAAAGTACTAAATTAAGACAAGCATCATGATGCACAAAGTAAAAGCTAGAAAGAGGACACAAAGAAATGGGCTCTTGGTGGCTGTTGGAGAAGCGTTCTTTTGTCATGAGAACCGAATGGCAGGTGGCAGGTAGTAGGTGTTGAGAGGAGGAAGGGATGCTGGGGAAGCTAACAAGGAGGAATTGCCCCAAACCAGAAGCCTCTCCCCAGTGCTTCAGAGAACCCCCACCTCTGATGGAAGTTAGTGGTTGTCGGTTGTCACCGTTGGTAGCTCTGTTAGTATTATAATAGAGCATACTCACTACAGAAAGGGAGATAACTCATCAGAACCCCAGGAATTCACAGGAGGGATGTTCAGCAACAGTCATCATGTGTGAGAAAGGTCAAGAGCCACATAACTGAGTTGAGAAATATGTCTGTCTTAATAAAAGTGTCTGTCTGTCTTCTGGAGACTTAGAAGCCCCAAGTCAGGTGTCACATCTAATGAGTAACTCCTGCTCTTTCAACTAATGGTGGAAACCAGACAGGCACTAGGCTAGCCCAAAGAGGCCCAACACAAGGTTGGACACACTTCATAACAACCCGCACCTACAGTAACTGACCCAGTGCAGAGAGAGGGAGAATTCATTGCTGTAAGACAGCATTCATCCATGCATTCAGGAGGGAAGAGCCTTCACATCCCAAATCCTCCTGCTAGGTCAGCCCCTCCTCGGCACTGCCACACTGTAGGAAACATGCGAATGCCGAGGACACACTCAAGTCACAACATTTGGCCCCGAGTCCATGTCCTTCTTACTTACAAAATATATCGATTCTCTCGTAATGGATCTAAAATCCTTTCCTTGTCCCCACACTCTGAGGCCAAAGTCCAGCTGTGGAACACAAATGTATTCTCTACTTCCAAAATACAATGGTGGGACAGACATGAAATGGGCTTTTCTGTTACAGAAAGGAAAAATTGGCTGAAAAAGGAGAAATGGGCCCCAAAGAAGTCTCGGACTTGAGAAAGCAGATATTAAGTCTTAAAGCGAGAGGAAAAATACAAGGGCTGATGAAAAACTATAGTGCGTGCTTATATAAAAAAGATAATACAGTAAAAGACACATTGCCACTTGTCCCCCTCACAGTATTCCCTGTCATTTTATATAGACACACACACTCTCCTCTTTCTCTCTCTCTCTAACACATAAACACACACACACACACACACACACACACACACACACACACACACACATTCCACCATTCTTGTCACTTTCTGAAGCAGTTCTGGAAGTGCTCTTTCATGAGAGTCTTTAGTTGCACTGTTACAGCTGCTTCAGTGTCCTGAATCAATTCAAAGCATTTTCCTTTCATGGTCATTTGCCTCTGAGAAAGAACCAGAAGTCCCATGGTCCCAGACCCAGTGAGTAAGGTGGGTAAGGACATGTGATGTTTTTACCAGCCTATCTTTCCACTTGGTAGCTATACTAATAGCACCCAGCAGCAGCCAGCAGCACTCAGCAGCAGCACCTAGTGTTTCTGATCACATCTTATAAAGACACCCACGGAAAAGGACTTCAGAAAGTGGTGAGAACGATGGGACAAGTGTGTCAGAAATGAAGGGAAGTATTCTGAGGGACAAGTAATGGCAATGTGCTTTTGCTATAACAATTTTAATTTAAACACTTACTGTATATCTTGATCCTCTTTGTATATCTGATTATTCACCACATAAGCACTTTTCTATATTATGAGCATCTGTTTATCATCCTTCAAGAGGCATCAGTATAAATCTTTCCCCCATTTTATACTCTGTCTTTTATTATTGTTATTCATATATTTGATACCAGATGTTTGTCAGATGTGCTTTGTAAGTATTTTCTCTTAATGATGCCTATTCACTGTAAGATCCTCTCCTTTTCAAAATAAGTCATCTTCACACACCTTTTCCTGAGGGTAGCATTTTAATGAATTCTAATTTGCCCATTTTTATTTTTTATAATTTTTGGTTTCTGTGTTCTGTCTGAGAAATATTTGCCTAATCAAAGTTTTGAAAATATTCTTCTGATATTTCTTTTTTAAATTTTATTTTAAAGACAAAAGAATGGAGACATATGAACCAGAATAAGCCATAAACAATACAGAAAATACAAAATTATACAGAATATAGTAGGGAATTACCACTGGATGTTGTATTACATAATGTTATCTTCATATTAGTTAACACAAAAACATTAAAGGAAATACCAAATTATAGAGAAGATGGTAAGGAACTTACACTGGATACTGTATAATATAAAGTTATCTTCACTTCTGTTAATACAAAAACGATTGAGGAAATACAGAATTAAAGAGAACACAGAAGGGAATTAGCTCTGGATGCTGTCTTACATAATGTTACCTTCACCTTTGTTACTCTGTTACACAGATGATGGCCCATTTGATCATTCAGTTTTTTTCCTCCCTCATCTCCGTTGCCCTACCACTCAATCAGTCATCTTCCCTGTGACAATAACTGTACTCCTGGGTTTATCTATATCCCTGGACTCTCACTTTGGGAAGACATATAGCTGCCTCAGTCTATACTATAACATACATGGGTGTATACAAACTGCCATGGTCGGAGATGGAAAAGCACATATGCTCACAGTGGACCGCCCAGCTCCACCCCATCACTGTGCTATGGGTGGGAGCGGGTCCAGTCTGTGAGGTGCCCTCAGCGGGGCCCTCAGCAGAGCAGCTGCAGGGCCCACAGTGGAGCAGCCGCAGGGCCCACAGCAGAGCAGCCGTGGGGCCCACTGTGGCGGAGCAGCCGTGGGCCCCACAGTGGAGCAGCCGTGGGGCCCACTGAGGAGCAGCCACGGGGCCCAAAGCAGAGCAGCCGTGGGCCCCACAGCGGAGCAGCCGTGGGGCCCACTGAGGAGCAGCCACAGGGCCCAAAGCAGAGCAGCCGTGGGCCCCACAGCGGAGCAGCCGCCAGGGCCCACTGCAGAGCAGCCGCCAGGGCCCACTGTGGAGCAGCCAGTGGGCCCTCAGCAGAGCAGCCACAGGGCCCACAGCAGAGCAGTCATGGGGCCCTCAGCAGAGTAGCTGTGGGCCCCACAGCGGAGCAGCCGCCAGGGCCCACTGCGGAGCAGCCGGTGGGCCCTCAGCAGAGCAGCCACAGGGCCCACAGCGGAGCAGCCATGGGGCCCTCAGCAGAGCAGCCGTGGGCCCCACAGTGGAGCAGCTGCCAGGGCCCACTGCAGAGCAGCCGCCAGGGCCCACTGCGGAGCAGCCAGTGAGCCCTCAGCAGAGCAGCCACAGGGCCCACAGCAGAGCAGCCATGGGGCCCTCAGCAGAGCAGCCGTGGGCCCCACAGCGGAGCAGCCGTGGGGCCCACTGAGGAGCAGCCACGGGGCCCAAAGCAGAGCAGCCACGGGGCCCACTGTGGAGCAGCTGCCAGGGCCCACTGCGGAGCAGCCACCGGGCCCACTGCAGAGCAGCCGCCAGGGCCCACTGTGGAGCAGCCGTGGGGTCATGCAAGGTTCATATGTGCAAGCTGTAAGGATACCCTCTTGGTGCACACATTAATAGTTTGGGGTAAGTCCTGAAGACCGTGGATTCGTCCTATTGCTGCCAGGAACAGGCGGTGCTTGCTCAAGCCACCAAGACTCAAGGCGCTCCCAGAGAGAGTTCAGGGTGGGAGCTGAGCCCCGACAACCTAGCTCGTGCTTCCCGCCTGATGTTGGAGTGAGAAAGGCATGGAGCCACGTGATCCACCTCCATCTGCATCTCCCTCTTGTTGCGGTGCTGGAGCCCCTGTCTGCTCCTCAGCCAGATCCCTGGGAGCCACTGGGACTCACTGCTGAGGTTCCCTGCTGCTCTCTACCAGTAGCTGCTCACCCAGCTGAGAGGCAGGGGGCCACCATCTCGAGGCAGGCGCAGAGCCGGGTATGGTGCGCTGTGTACTAGTTGCATTGATTCTCTCCAGGCACTGATTAGGAAGATTGCTGCAGGGTGGGGACTCTGCCCCAGTGGCTGTCGCAACCTCTCATTCTCACAGTGGGTTCGACAGCTGCTACTGACCGCCATTACCTCTTTTCCTGGCTGCGCCCTCCTCTCTCCAGCCCTGGACCAGCTCTCGGAACTCTGCTCTCCTCTGGCCGAGTTGGGAGGCTTCCGTGAGCATGGGCCTCCGAAGCTGAAGCTGCAAATGCCAGAACGAGGGCGCGGGCCATGGTTGTGCTTGGAGTGGTGACTTCCTCCTTCTCCTCTCCCTCCGACTGCACCATGGCGGATCTCCGATCCTTTCCTCCAGCAGAGGTTTTGCTTAGTCTTTCCGAGGGCTTCAATTCCCATTTCAGATCCTTCCTGAGTTCAGGATACCCACCTCTTTCCCTTCTGTCCTTTGTCTGAGTGGCATTCCTCCTGAAGGTTCTTTCTGTTGCCTACCCGGTCGCCATCTTGAAGTTCTCTCATAAAATTTATTTAGTTATTTGATACTTTCTAATGAATTGACCATTACAGTTCTAAAGTTCTGAAATGGCCAACAGACCATAGAAAGATACCATTTTAGGCTCCCGCTTGAAACCAACAGCTACAGAAAACTGCTGGCCTTGATTCAGGGCCACTTTTCTGATATTTCTTCTAAAGAGATTTAGTTTTGAGTCTAGGACCCAGATCAAAATAACTTTTGCTCATGGTGTGAGATCAAGGCCAAGTCTGTTTTCTTCCCCATGTCGAGTTCCACTTGATTTGCATCATTTGTTGCTAAGATTTCTCATTTCCCCTTGGATTGTTGGGTATCACCGTTGAAAATCAAATCCCTGCACAGATGGAATGTGTTTACAAATACTTTAAACATTTCATTCCAATGATCCATTCATCAGTCCTTACGCCATGGTCAAACTGTCCTGAGTTCTGTAGCTTTACTGAAAATCTTAAAATCTGGTAGCTAAAGTTTTCAAACCTTGTTCTTCAAGTGTAGCATATGTCTAGATTCATTGCATGTCTTTGTGAATTTTGATATCTCCTTTCATTTGTACTAGAAATATTGATTTGATTATGACTGGGATTTCACTGAACTTATACTTCAGTTTGAAGGTAACTGACACCCTAACAACCCCTGAAGTGACTGACCTCTCTGTTTCCTTCATTCATCTCTCTCAGTAATGTCTTCTGGGAGTATTTTACCTCTTTTGTTAAATATGTGCCATAGAATTTTAAGTACCTAAATTTAAAGACTTCCTATGCAGTATAAATTAAGTACCTTAATAAATTTTATTTTTCAATCCCTTTCAGTTATTTTAACTCTCCTCCCAGACTCATTATTCAGATATTCACACATTTTCTATTGGGCATACTACTTAGCCAGTCGGTCTTTACAATTTTGTTACCTTTAAAATCTTCTGAGAGTTTTTCACCTTCTAAGTTGTATCTCTCTGCCACTTGACACATTTAGTTAGGTTTTTTTCACAACTGTATCTACAAATAGACTGTAGACTTGATGTTTCCAGTGTGTTTTCCTGAAACTTTGCCTCCACTTTACTCTTATTCAAAGCTGCCTCTTTGAGCTGTAAATACCTAGAGGGTGTTAAGGATGGACCGCAAGTGTCACCCTGGTACCTGAAACTCATGCCCGTGAAATGCGCAGTAGCTTTCTCCTGAGAATGCGCAGTTCCCATTGACTTGCTCTTTTCTTTTCTTTCTTTTCTTTCCAGCCCTGGAGACTGAGATCAGAGATTTCTCACTAAGACATGCCCAGGCCTTTTTAGTATTTTTATTTTGAGAAAAATTCTTGCCAAGTCACTGAGCTTCCCTGACTGAGCTAGAAGTTGCAATCCTGCTGCCTCAGCCTTCTCCAGTGCTGGAATTAAAGGTATGGGCCACTGATTGCTTTTTTACTATCCCAAAAGTTTATGGTTCTGTACCTGAGCAACATCTCCATTTCCTGATGGCCCAATAGCCATCTACTGGTCCTAAGCCATCCTGGTCCACTGCAACATCCTGTACCACACCCTGCTTGTATGTGCTGATGGAAAGAAACTAACAGGAAGCTGTTCTCTAGATGACAGGCTACAGTGAGGTCACAACAGATGAGGCTGAAAGTCAGAGCAGAATGTGGCCCTGGGATGTGCCATCATCATAGCAACTGGCAGGGACCCGCAGTCATTTAGCATAAGCAACCTGCAGAAGGACAAACCCCGAAAACCATATGTCAATGGACTATTTCTTTTGAAAGAAAAAGCTGTTCTTTCACACTTTTTAGAATCTAGGCTAAGGAATACATGCACTGCATGGATAGAAACAACAAGTTTTGTGATTTTCCTGTCAGTAGGCTGGGATGGAAGACTTTGAAGTTGTTCCCTCCTCAGAGTCTGAGCTGGTGACACAGCTGATTTCCTGTTTGGCAGCCAGGCAGGGTGGTGGTACTACCTTCTCTGCATCATATGCTAGCACACAGCACGGACCTTAGAGCCATGGTTCCAGGTCAAGAACCAGAAAGCACTAGGAAAGCATGTGAAGATAAGAAAGCCACTGACACTTGCTGAGCCTTGCTTTTCTCACCTGGGAGCTGGAGGTTTCCCTTTTCTCTGGCAGATCTCGAGTAAAGCCGGTTACCCTCCCTGCAGCCTCAGCTTCATCTGTGACAGAGCTGTCGGTGAGAAAGATGACGTGTGGAAACACTGGAGAACAGCAGCGCACTGTAGATGCTGAAGCCACGCCACTGCAGGGCTCTGAGCGCAACATCTCCTCCAGGCGGCCTCTTGGGCTCCCTTTAGCTGGAGAAGTCAGAGGGCAGGAGGCTGAGTGGAAAGCCCAACAGATAGTAAACCAGCTCCCCTTACCAACTGAGGAAAGCAGACAGCTCCTTGGACATGGGTGAGGCACCATGCTCTGGAAAGATACACAGGCCCACCGGTGGGAGAAGGTGCCACATAGGAGAGGAAGAGAGAAGTGCAGAGGCTGTTATTGGGCCCAGCTGTGTTTGGGGTGAAAGTGAGCTGCCTGTGAGGCCTGTGGGCACAGACAGAGCTGACTCACCTCAAACCCGCAGATGCAGCGCTATCCGCCCCCTCCCAGGTCACCATGTGATAGTGGGCAGGACTGGGCCAGTCTGCCAGACAAGCCTTAGAAGCTGGCGAGGAGCACCTGTGTGCTACTCCTGACCAACACAGTGAGGCCCAGGGAACTGGAAGTGTGCAATTACATGTGGGAGATTACCCAAGAAGGTTGCAACCATCATGCTAAGCTTTGCCCATACTGACTTCAAAGACACAAACTGCCACTCAGTCCCCCACCATGAGGGAAAGAAACCCTTCTAATAGTGGGGGGGGCGTGTAAGTGGGTTCTTCCCCAGCTTAGCATCTGCTAGGAGCCTAACTCTGGCAGACACTCTGATTTCAGCCTCCTACACCCACCTGGTGAGTCCCAGAGGACTTATTATGGTGAGACACATTGCCACGAATCCCGCTCAGGCCCTCCCCTCACTTCAAATACACTGGTCCCATCTGAAGTAGCTATGGAGACCTCTCCCCTGAGTGTCTTTAGTTTGTTCTCTGTGGTTGCCTTGGTCTCCTGAATGGATTCAAAGCATTGACTTTTCATGGTCATCCTGTCTTTGGGGCAGAGCCAGATGTTGCCTGGTGCCTGATAGAGTGCAAATTTGGATGAAGATTCACTGTCCTGTTTTCATGAACCTACATTGCTATTGGGCAGCACTCAGCAGCAGTATTCACTGTTTCTTTTTTTTTATCGTACCTCATGAAGATACTCAGTAGACAGGACTCCACTGCTTTAGAATGTGGCAAGAACCATGAGATGAGGATATTGAAAGTGACGGGGAGGATTCTGAGGGGGAATTAGTGGCAATGTGTCATTTACTATAAAAGCTTTTAAAATTTAAGCACTCACCATGTGTTTCTTTCACCCCTGGCATTTTCCACTTTGTCAGTGATGAGCACTTAGCTGGTGTGGTACTGGGGTGCTTTCAAACCTTGAAGGCATGTTCCTTATTCCGTGTCCAGACTGACACATGCAAAGATGGGTATTGAGCGTTTTTGTAGCAGTAGAGTCTTGGGTCAGGGAGTGATCCCACATTCAACTTTAGACAGCCCTGCCAGGCAATTGTCCAGAGTCCTGCTACCAACTTTCACCCTTGCTTCACACCCTTCCCCATGCAGCCCCTTTCCCCATCTTCATCATGGAAGCCATTCCAGCAGCTTTTGGTCTAAGTCCTGCACTTCATCCTCATTCCTCTCATTCTTGTGTAGTGTAGGGTGGGTGTAGCAGTCATACCCATAATTCCAGCACTGAACCATGGATCAATCAAAAACTCTAGAAGCAGACCCCATGACTGCTTTACAAAGTGGCAAGAACCATGAGTATTTGTGAGTTTCAACTATACTGACCTTTTGGGCCAGGATCCATCATCTTCAATGCTGTATAGTATTTCCTTGTTTGACATTTATTCACTCAGTTGGCAGGTATGAGGGTAACTTCTTGGAACGCTCCATTGAGTTTTTCACAGTGGATGTTTAGGTTGCTGCACAATGCTGCAAAGGCATCTTTTTACATACCTCCTTTTACCTATATATGCAGTATTTCTCCTAGGAAGCAACAGGCTAAACGCTGATCTACCTGGACCATAAGTAGAGTGCAAAGGATACAAGCAGAAAGCTCTTCCTCTTATCCACTGTGCATAATACCTGCCATTTCTCTTTCCACCCCCACTGCATTATGACTTTGTGCATCAGTTACTTTCTCATCTCTGAGACACAATACCCAGCACCCACAACGTGAAGGAAGAGGGGTTTATTTTGGAGCACAGTGTGTACAGGTTCAGCCCATATTTGGCTGGCTCCAAGGCACACTGGCAGAGGGTGTTGCAGAGGAGAAACAGCACGTGGCATGGCAGCAGGAGGCAGAGAGAGACCAAGGGAGGAGTGGAGACACACCTTTCCAGGGAGGCAGCAAGATCTGCCCCCAGGCTTCACCTTCCAGCATCACACCCAGCTCTAAACCCATCCATGGATGAATCCAGTATCACACTCCCATGATCCAGCCACCTCCCAAAAGCCCCATCTATAAGCACATGAAGTTTTGAGGGAATGGGTAGATACGAACCATAACATCTAACCAGCTTCTACCCTCTCCCAGATTAGTTTTATAAATATCTTTGAAATAAAACTTACCCACAGAAATGTGCATACATGTGGATGGTGTGTTACAGTGTTACCCAAACTGAGCACTTGTAAGTGACCTACATAGAGTTGGGAACTTACCAGCCTCCAGAGATAGAGGGATGTCTTAGAGGGTGTGGAATTGCACCTGTACCAGGTACTGTCTGGTTGCTCTTCCAAGTCCCCGTGTTGGCTAACTCGCATCAGAAGTGAAGATGCCACTCTCCTGCATCTTATTGACCCCTGCAGCTAGACATGCCCTAATTTCTACTATGCTAATAGGAAAAGTTCTTACTGTTTGAAATGGCTCTTCTTTAATTGTTCCCATGGTTATGCATCTTCCCTTACTTATTTGCCAGTATTTCCAAGTGGAGTACTTGCCAGTGGGAATTATTTTGCTTTGGGGTTGTTGCTTTGTTTTGACCCTTTCCTGGAAAGCTCAGCTCATCCACTGGTGAGGACAGTTCCCCCATCAGCTTCCTCTTCATTATAGATTAATGCCTCTCTGTCTATAACATGCTGTCCCCTTCTTGTTACTGGATGGAGTACGCTAAATTGTCCCCAGGGGACTTTGTGGGATCCAGGTCTTTTAGGATGGCCACTAACCCTGCTACCTCCTATGCCAGATGCTATGAACCATGTCCTGCCCATCTGCTGATGGTGTTTTCAGTGTAAGTGGTTGGCGGTTATGCTGAGTTGCCACGCAAGCAGTTCGTTCTGTTGCTTTACACCTGACCCTTATTCCCACTCACTTCACACCTGAATAGCATCTGGGACATGAAACAAATCAGTCCATGTTCCAATAAGTCACCATTATCTAGGGATTTTGGAAGAGAGAAGTTATGAGCTCATCCCCATCTCCTGCCAAAGAATGGGGGACAAGTCATTTCATCTTCCAGAGTACAAAGAAAATATAAAGGCACCATCCCTGCCTATTTCACAGAGTTACTGTGAAAATTAAAGGAAGGACATTTAAATGTGCTTTGTGAGGCTGTCTGCAAAGCAGGAACAACTGCTATCATCTTTTCCACCCCTCAATAGTGCAGAGAAGGAACAGTGTCCCTCCCTCAGTTCTGCTCCTGGGTGCTGGTCCGAGGCAGGAGCTGAGGGGAACTTACAGAGAGGGGTGTGCTCTCCCTACTGACCCCAATCATCTCACAAGAAAGCCTGGCTATGGACAAACACAGACCCTCCCCCAGGTCAGCCCCTTTTCTGAGAAGTGCCTGTGAAAACCTGGCTAGCGACACGGGTGTGAAACACACATGTGCTGTTGGCCTGTGGCTTCTACAATAACTTGTGCTACTGAGTAAGTGGCAGTGTGGGGACTGCAAGGTAGAAGCAACCTCAGCGGAGACAAATACATAATTACACTTGCCTCCGGGACTGCAAACATGACTTGAATTAATGGACGCACTGCGAAATCCACAGATTCCTGTATTGTGAAGCTGTAACTGAGGTGCAGGTCCACTAGGTAAGTTAGGAACTACACTGCTGAGCAGGGAGGCCGGCCCTGGGAGCCCAGAGGTAGCTGTTGGGAGCCCCCACCTGCTCTCCGGATGCAAGTGACCCCGGGAGGGACCATGGGTTATGGGGCTGTGCTGTCTCCAGGATCAACCGTAACTGTGAGAAGCGAGCAGCACGTGGGCTCTCCCTGTTGTCAGGCAGAGCTCTTCAGAGAGGTGGGCTCAGGGCGGGCTCTGAGCCTCTGCTCAGCTGAGCTTAGCCGGAAGCCTGGAGTGCTGAGGAGCTGTAGCTTACAGCTGCCCAGCCGCAGGTACGGGGACCCATCTAAGCCATGCCAGCCCATCTCACCCAGGGCAGCTCCTCCAGTGTCTCCCAGACTGCACCATCCCTGGATGCGTCCTCGCTGGATGCTTCCCCGGTGGCTTGCACAGATGTAGTGACTGTCACCGAGGTGGTGGAAGGGGAGTCCTGGGGCTCCTTCTACTCTTCCTATAAGGTAAGTGTCCTGCCTACAAATGACAGGGGAGTCGTACTGTGAGTGGGTGTCATTTCTTCTCCTTACTACAAACAGGGGTGGGGAACCCACCTGATGAGCTTCAGCAACTAGATTTTCACAGTAACCAAAGACCTGTCTTATAGTTTCTGTGTGTACAGATGTGGTTTCTCTTCTGCTGCTGACAACTGTGAATGGCAACATTTATGAATGGTGGGGTTTTCTTTTATTCTATAGTTTTCATTGATAAAAGCAATTTTAGTTAATACGACAGTGGTGCTTGAAATGTCTGTTTCTGGTGGAAGTGTAAGTTTACTAAAATGCCCTGTCTAGTAAACGTCTGCTCATAGCCAGAGCAGAGGGGTGGAAAGTGCACCCCTAGGGAAGCAGTGATACTCTGGGGATGGTGCCTGAAGGTAACGAGGATCCCCTGTGTGTGTGGAACCTTCTCAGTGAAATCCAGAAGAAATAGATTTTCTCCCTATAGTAGTTGGTGCCACACTTTGCAACAAGTTGCTGCCCGGCACAAATCTAAGAGTTGGAGTCAGACGAGTTCTGCCTACAGTGTCCAGGAACCACACGGAGGAGAACCCCTGCTTAAGCTAATGTTGCTCCCCCTTTTGCAAAAAGGTCTGTAGACAGGAATAAGTCAGTTATCTAGAAACCCCAGGGTCCTGCTCCTTGCATGAGAGCACTGGGCTGCAATGTTCCAGGAAGTCACAAGTCTGTCTCAACCTGTCCCTTTAGATCAAAAAGGAAAAGACATCCAGAAAAAAAAATCTAGCTGTTGCTTTGTTGTTATTTTTAACCCTCTGGGTATCCTTGAAAGGCTTTGCTTTGTATACAAGAAGGCAGAGTTATCGCAACACAGATCTCTCCATCCCTGGAGGTGGACTTGTTGCCAAGGGCTCAGAATGAAACTTTCAGCAGGGAGCTGTCCAGGAGTCGCCTGTTTCCCTGCACACACAGACAGAGACCCAGTGGAAAAGCAAAGCCTGGAGTCACTTAGCCTGGCTGCAGGGGACCCTGGCCCTGGGAGACATCTCCCAGTGCTTGCACACACACAACCCTGCTGCTCTACTCCTCAGCACAGCATAGAGAGTGAGATTGGGGTTAGCTGCCACTTACGGTGGGCTGCACAGTCCCCCTGTGCAGCCAGACACACACTCTGACAGGCGTCCTGCCCCCTGCCCAGCCTTGATATTTACAGAACATGACGGGGAACTGAAGTAAGAGAGATGCACCCTTGTGAGAGGGGTGGTAATCAGCAATAAGAGTATTGCTCCCAGACTCGGGCAAAGACTTCAGCTAAGAGCACATTTGCAGTTCTTTGTCATGCAGTGCGGGAAGAAAATTTGAGTTCAAGAAGTCTATCGGTTCCCCACCAGGGGATGTCATTGCAGCACTGAAGGGAACTGCGCCCTTGTGCATATGTTTGGCAGAACAGGGAGCCCGCTGGACAGAGAGGGACCAGAGAGGAGGCATGCCTCACCAGGAGCTCTGTGTGTTCTGCCCTCTTTCCTGAAATACCCATTCAGTGACTCAAATAGTCATAGACACCAGTGCTGGTGTTTGTGGGGACCTGGCTGAACTGGGGGAGTGCAGCAGTGGAGATGTGAACACAGGGCCTTCAGCAAGCTATTCCCCAGTCTTTTTTTTTATTTTGATTTTTGGCAGGCGAGAGAATTCTACCACTGAACCGCCCATGCACCATGCTTATTTCGATTTTTGATTTTGAGACAGAGGCTCACTATGACACTGAGTTTCTCAGGCTGGACTTGAACTTTCAGTCCTCCTGCCTCAGCCTCCCAGACTGATTTACTTAAATTTCTTGGTAGAACTTTGTTCTGTGGTGCTTCAGAAGCTTACAGAAGTAGGTTCTCCTTGGAGCACCAGTGATTTTGAAACAGTCGTTACAGAAGCAGGTCTGAGGCACACTCTTGGTCACTGTGATCTGTTTTCTCCAACACCCTCTGAAAAACAATGTCAAACTGGGCACCCTTTGCAGTCTCCCAAATAGGTTCCTTTAGTTCCTGCTGCATTCCTTGAAAACCAGTCCAAACAGCAGGCAGTGGCAATGGAGACCGCAGTTACAATAGGAGAAATGAGAGCAGCAGGGTAGCCACGTATCCCGTCAGCTGGGGTCTGCCTTGTGCCCACAGCTTTGCCTTGTGGTCTCTGTGATGTGTCTTACTTAATTCTCTTGAGCCTCAGTGCCTCTTTCTGTGGGAACTTACTTCCCCCTTCACCTGCATTTACCTAGATTCTGCCTATTCTGTAAGGTTCGGTGTGGCTCACATCCTCCACACAGCCCTCCTTGCCTTCTCCTTGCTCTCAGCTTCTGTGGTGTTGTGGGTTCTAATTCTCCCACATGTCCTAACTCTGTCCCAAATGGCCGCTTCCACATGCGGTGGGAGTGGTGGGGCTCAGGGTGCCTTATAGCCCTCGCATTTCTTGTGTGAAATGTACCGGTTTTGGGTTCTCTCCAGACTCAGTGCTGTGCTGGGCACACTCAGTGAACAGCCCCTGTGTAAACAAAGCCTGGTGCTTTTTCTTGGCATCTGCACACATGTATCAGCAAGGCACTGCACAGTCTGCTTCCTGCATGGAGGAAGCGGGGTGGGGGACTCTTATTGCCCTCTTATTACCCTGGTCTCCACCAGCTGCACTCTTGGGTCCTCTCCACAAGAACGCTCTGTTTGCCCCAGCCATTTCAAAGCCAGTGGCACTGGGCTAAGTGACAGACCCCAGCAGGTAGAGTATGGAATTTGCTGTGGCCCTATAGGCTGGTCAAGGGCATGGTATGGTCCAAAGTGCAGAAGGCTGCTGAACAAAGACAAAGACAGAACTCTGTAGAATCCTTTCGTGCTGCTAGTGAATTTGCTAACAGTATGTCTTAATGATGAGAAGCCTGATTAAAAGCAGCTGGGAGGGAGATTTGTCTGAGTTACTAAATTATCTGAATGATAAAACAATACAAATGAAGGTGGATCTCTTCCTCCTAGGTAGGAAGAGAAACATGGGTCGAGACTGGTAAACATTACTGACTGCAGTCCTTCACCAGCCCTTTTTCAGGGTGGTGGAAAATGTGCACAATTAGCCTAACTGTTGTTTACACAGAGACTGGACAATGTTCCCTTTGTGATCCACCCCCTCTGCCACACTGCCCTCCTGTCTGTTTTCCAAACACACCCTTCCTGAGTAAACAGAGCAAAAGCTCACCCATTCTTCAATTATTTCACACCACTTGATTAGGAGCTCGGTTTAAGATGTTTTAGTAATTTTGTTCATTTCCACTCCATAACGGTGATGGTCTTGTGCCCATTGGGTGCCTTCTGTGGCTTCCCTGTCCCTCTGCTTGCCATTTACCTGCTTCTCTGAGCTACCTCTTTGCCCATCACTCCTCTCCAAGATTGGCTGGTCCACCCTGGGTAATGTCAGCGTTGACCTTCTCACAATCCCAGAGCCTCAGCTGCTGACCTTCTAATGCAGTTCCTGCAGTTTTTGTAATGAATGGTTTTGCATCAGTCACTTCTTATCCTCTTCCAATTGCTTTCACCCCTTAAGTTGATTTAGTTTCTGTAGTCGAGTGCAGCAGTTCTGAAGCAAATTCCTATTGGTTTGCTTGGTCTCATTCTTTCCTGCTCGGTTCTGCTGTGCAGTCCTCACCCTCGAATTCCCCAGCTACTTCCCTGGTTAGTTAAGCTCCACCACGCTGTAGGTCCTACTTCAAGCCATGCCACTCAGAAAGGCACAAACGCTACTGATTGGCTCCCCAAGGGGGGTGAGCAATTGCCAAGCTATTTGCGTTAGTGAGTGACAAAGGGAAGCTTCCTCAAGTAAATTTCTCTTTGTACCTCTAATATGCACGATGGCCAGAAACATAATCTTGTTTAATTTGGAGTAAATCTAGTTACTGCAGTTTTTGGGGGCTGGGAAAGGTTTTCACATCCTCTAGTTTAGGGATGGCATCTAGCTGCGGGAGGGGTGTTGGGGCAGAGGGGCAGAGGGGTGGAGGGACGGAGGGGCTTCTGTAGTGGCTGTAGGTCTGGGCAGTGGAAGCAGCAGGCAGGAGGGATTCCACGCAGCAAGGGATCTGGCCAGTTGGCAGCAGCTGAAACAAAGAGTTTTTTTTTTTTTTTAAGAATAAAGGAAGAAAACATATTAACAAACAGACATCCATTTACAAAATAGCATAAGAACAATACAAATAATACAGAGTTACAAAGTGGTAGGAAATTAACAATGGTTGCTGTTTTACTATTGATATCTTCAAAGTGGTTTCTCAGGGAAACAAATAGAGACATGCAATAATGATCAAACCAGTAATCATTAACTGTTCCTTTTAGTAAAGCAGCAGAAGATAGTAGTACAACTGTTAGCTATCCTATGCATACATACATACTTATTTCCCCTTCTTTCCCTTCTCCTTTCCCACACCCCAGTTACCCATCACTTTTGAGCATTTTCCTTTCATTTCACGATGTCTATCATACCTCCTAGTTCTTATTCACTCTTTCAGGTTCATACACTAGCGAGACAATACATTGCTTACATATGGAGATCTTTGAAACAAGAATCTTGTCTGGTCCCCAGAGATGGCTATCCTTGTTTTGGGCCTCTGGCTGGAACCCCACCCAACCAGATGAGTCCCACGCTGTTCTTCATGGCCCTTTGTCATGATTCCTTCATGTAAAGGATGCTCTTTCTTCCTCTCTCAATCCTGGCTAAATGTCCTCACCGTTCCTAGAAAAATGATTTGACGGTTCCCCAACCAGCTCTGGGCTGCAGGAAGCAAAGCAGTGTTGTCTCTGTTGTCTCTGGAAAGCCCACATGACCTTCTTAACCATAAAACTCCTACTTGGTGAAAGCTGGGAAAACCCATGACTTTTCCATTTCATGGTCCCTACCCAGAAAGCTGACCTCAGTATCCTAATCCTGTGCTCCACAAATTTAACAGGTGCTCTTCCTTCCTCTCCCTCTCTGGAGGGCAAGAAGCAACCCAGAACCTTCTGATCAGTGTCCAAGTTCCCCACATCCCCCCTCACAGCCTTGACTGTACCATTCAATTCTCCCATCTGCCTCCGCTGCCTTTCCTCAGCAGGGGAAATTCCTATACTACGCTCCTCCAAACCTATTCCTCCAGCATCTCTGTTCTAAATGTTCAAAAGACACGTCATCTTTCAGTGAAAAAGCGACTTCCCTTCTGGCCACTTATGATAGTCTCCAAGGTGTATTTGGAAGCCTGGAGCCAGCTTGTTGGTTTCCATCTGCACTGATGAAGTAAGGACTGCACCCTGGGGCCTAGGGTGCAGAGCCCCAGGTGGCTTGGGTAGGAGAAGGTTTTACGAAAGCGGTGAGAAGTAGCTCATCCATTTTTGCCTCAAATGTCACCCTGTCGTCTTCAGATAATTTCCTGTGTATAGTGGGTAGGAGTGTTTCAAGCTATGCACTTAAGCGGATAAGAAATGTCACAGTGTTGTTCTTTGGCTAAACTTAGCTTTTAACTGAGCCTCTCAGCCCCTCTGATTTGCAGAAAGAAGTAACTTAGTCATTGCCAGGTAAAATAAGAGTCTAGAATTTCTCCCCCATGTGGGAAAAGTCTGTAGCTAAGAGGATGAGCCCTGGAGTCAGGCTCTGGATGGATCCATCCACCTATTGGAGAAGACCCCCACCTATCTATGTGACTTTGGGTGGCTCACTGCCTCCTTGCCTTGGTTTCTCCATTATTGTCCTCTCTGTGAAAGCATTAACAACAACAAGCGGCCCCAAGTGGTGTTCTATAGTATTAACTATCACATTTCCAGAAAACAGCCTTCACACTCTTTCTCGTGAAGGGAAACAGAAGAAGCTCCACTGTTTGTGTGAAAGAGGAGACCTGATTATTGAGGATCTAATTATTGAGACCTGAGGAGACCACCTAGGCCAGGACACTTGGGGACAGCTCTATACCACACATTTGGTTCTCAGACAATGGGGGGAACAGGGGAGGAGGATTTCACCTGTTCTCTCTATTTCTAATTAGAACTCCAAAGTTGTGGAATAAGATACACATACTTACAGAAGGTTTCATTTCTTACTTGATCTTCCTGATATTACATCAACATTCTTCTGGGAAGGCTGAATAACCCACTCCATGGAGAGCTTTTGCAGAAATGGGAAACTATGTCCTATACAGAAAGGAATGGGCTTCCACTGTGGAAGAAATGTTTTCCAGATTCCAGGCAGCACAATCTCACAAGGCCATAATAAGATAGAAAAAATAGTCAGATTCGTGTTTCTCACTTGCACACTATTGATGACTGCCTATAAATAATGGGTTCCCTAACTCTTCTCAGCACTTTACAGTTTACAAGATGATCTCACCTTATCATGTCTGAATCTCCCATCAGCTCCAGGGGCAGAGAATTAGATAGCATACTTTTTAAAACTATGGAAATAAAAACTGCAAGAAGTTAAAATCATGAAGGTGTGAAATTCCTAAACTGTAAAATAAAATAAATAATCAGGATAAAAACAAACAGAAAAAATGAGATTCTATACTAGTAAAATACTAAGACTTGGACATCAGTGGTTTAACGCACCAAAAATTTATTTCTCTGTCACAGCAGTTGAAAACAGGACAGCTCACATCTGCCTTTTCTGGAGCAAGTGGTGTCTTCCAGGGCAGATGATGAGCCCCTTCTCACTGTCCTTAGGCAGAAATAATGCGTGACTTTGATGTGAGTCTGTTGGCAAGAATGAGTCTCCTGATGGACTTGGGAACTGTGCCCAGGGTGGGCAATGTAACGTCCTGCTTGGGACCTTTGTCTGCTCCTCATCCTCTGCAGGATGAAAACACCCCCAATCTCCTTCCTGCCTACTGGTCTTCCACATCAGACTCAACCTTCTCTTCTGCTCTCCTTCTCCTCCTGCACATGTCACATTAGATATCTCCTGTGGTCCAGGGAAATGAAGCTGAGTCTTTGGCCTGTCTTATACCCTTTCCTTCTAACACCCTGTGAATCTCTGCGATGACTGCTGAGGGATCCAGCTTCCAGTGCCATTTCTCTCCTTGTGCTCCCCATGCCCCTGGAATCTCTACACATACACACATAAAGAGGGGCCTGTGCTACAGCCACCCAGGAACCACTATTCCCAGTGTAGTGCCCAGTGGGTAATGGCAGCGATCCATAGATGCTTTCGGAATGAAAGGATCTCTACAGAAACAATCTGCATAACAAGTTTATTTTTAAGGTCTCAATTTCTTTATGGAAATGGAGTCAGATGAATGGTGTCTTAACCCTTATTCACCAGACAATGTGTTTGAATTTTCAAAGTTTCTTGATTTGAGGGATTCCAGAGACCACTGCTAGCCACGGTGTGCAGGATGTGGAGATCGCCTCCAGGGTACAAGTGCACACATCCAACCATCTCCATTTCACTTTCCGTTCTGCCAGGTCTGCAGCACAGGCCTTACGACCACGCGGGGCCCCAGGTGACTGTTGAGCCAGGCACAGATTCACCTTCCAACTTTGCTGTTCAGACATGCATGCTGCTGCCTGAGTATAAATCATGGCCACTTTGAGTTTCTGAGGGAGCACAGTGCAGAGGCCACCTGTGGACAGGGAGGGTCAGCCTGTCCCTTACATCTTTCAGCCAGGCAGTCACAGGGGAGACCTGATAGCTTCTCTGTACACTCACACCAGTGTGTTGGCCTGTGATGCCACTTCTACCATCCTTGAACTTTATACAAAGTACTAGGGAGGTCACGGCACCTCTCTCCATGGGACTGAGTGTCTGGGGATCGTAGGAGTTTGGAGGAAGCAGAGGAGGAAAATGAGGCAAAGGTTAATATAAACAAACTGATTCTCAAGTTACAAAGAGGATGAATTATCATCATAAAGGGCTGATACACTAATGCAATATTAAATAAATGTTATTAAAAGATTGCAGCTCTTTCAATTCCTAATACCTGTGGATGAACACAAATATTTCTTGTTTTCATGCAATTTAAGTTTTTAAATAAATATATTTAATGATAAGTCAAAGCACAATCATCCGAATACAGATTTTAAGCTATGTTCTCTGCTTCTTGTTGTGACCAGAACCCTCTTATCCTGCTAACCTGAGAATAACATATTGACTTGACCAATATTAGATTAGAGACTGAGAGTTCAGACAGCGGTGAAACAAGGATGCTGCCCACAGACAACTGGTCCACCAGGGAAACAGACATGTCAGCAGTTCCTTAGGATGTCAGTATAAAAGAAAAAGACTGGCAAATAGAAAAATGAAGAAAAACTGAGGACTTAGGGGAGGTAGGAATGAATGGAAAGGAAGGATTTCTCCACAGAAAACCAAGTGGACCTACAAAGAAGACAAGTAGACAGGTGAGAGTTTAGGGGGATGAGCTAGAAAGCTTAAAAGAAGTGAACAATCAAACTAAATGTTAAGAATGCTCCTCCTTGAACAAAGAACTCTTTGAAGTTTTACTAGGAGAAAAATATTAAGGGTTTAAAACTGTGATCTCAGAGAGATTCATCGGGAGCAATCACAGGACCTCTCTCTGTGCGACCGAGTGTCTGTCTGGGGATCGTAGGAGTTTGGAGGAAGCATAGGACGAAAATGAGGCAACAGTTAATATGAGCAAACTGATTCTCAAGTTACATGAGAGAAAAAGGAAATTAAAAAGCCACAGTAATTCTGCAAAAGAATAAAGTTAGAAGGCTGGAGGTATAGCTCGGCAGCATAAGCACCTGACTGGCAAGCGCAGGGTTCTGAGTTCGATCCCCAGTTCCAAAAAAGAATGAAGTCGAAGAAGCTGTACTATCTGGTTAACAGACCTAATATAAAGCTCCACAATGTGGCATTAAAGGGAACATGCAGACCAACGAGGAAAAGAGAGACTACAAATAAGCCTACTGCATAGATAGTTGACAAAGTAAAAATTAATTCAATGGAGAAAAGGACAAAAAATGGTGTTGGAACAACGGGCAGTGATCTGTAAGAACTGAAGCCACTCTGAGCCATAGAAGCTAGTTCCAAATGGATTGTAAACCTAAGTATAAAGCCTAATATGAAACACTAGAACACACATAGGAGAAACTCTGTGTGACCTTTGATTAGATAAAGTTTTCTTATAACCAGAAGGGAAAATTGATTGTGGCAATATTTACACATATCAGAACTATAGGACTATGTATCAGAAAGGCTCATTTCCCTCTGTATAAGTTATACATTAATAAAATTTGTTGTAGAGAATTCTATTATAGTTTAATTAAGAACAAAGAAGTGTGTTCCTTTGAAAGACATCTTTTCTAAGTGACAGCACCATGGAACTATAACTCACATCGTAGGGGGACCTGGAAGGAGGCAGAGACTTAGAAGTGAGGAGCACAGAATTGCAGATGGTGGATCCCCGAAATAACAAGCACAAGCATGAACCCATATGGCCTCATGTCACCGACTGCAGCTCATGTCACCTCCCCCAAGGCCTTCTCTGACCCTACATGTCAGAAGTAGCCTTACTGCTCTCAACACCTACACGAGGTTTACTTTTCCAGTGATACTTGCATGATATGATTCTGCCCACATTCTCTGCCTCAACCCTAAGAAACTGCTATGAAGACAACCACATCCCCAGGGCCCACTATGTTCCCATCCAAGCAGCTGTGCCTGGTGAAGCCTTGCCCCTCAAGGTGAACACATCCTCTTGTGCACTGGGCTCTGTGCTGTGTGTACAGGGACACAGCACACAGGGAACAGCTCTGAGACCCCTTCCCCAGGATCTTTTTTATCCTGAACCCCACGGTGCTACACCCAGTACCACACAGTGAGGATGCTGTCACCAATGTCTGCACTACACTGACAGCATTGATGCAGAGAGGCTGTATATAAGCCTGAGGGAGAAACCAACCAGGAACAGGCTCTGTGACCATGGACGCTGGGGGGTAGTTCATTTGGTTAACCCGCTCCTCATTTCTCCAGCTAAATTTTCATGATCCTAGCTTTCTTTGCAGTCGGAGGTAACAATGTGTTATAAATTTAACTGTAAGTTTCTGAGGTTTCTGATTAAAGTGTTTCTTTCCCTCTGAAAGTGTTTCTTTCCCTCTATATGTAAAGTCTACCTATATATACATATATATAGCTTCTCTCTGAAAAAGCAGAAAGATGTGGGTGGTCTTTTTACCTTCCCCTTATTTCTGCCTTGAACTCAAGGATGTATGGAGCTGCAACCTTCATTCTTTGACCTTAAGAGATAAAAACAAAGCCATGCCAAAGGACTGAGGTCTGAAGCAACCTACCTGCAGATTTCTTATCATACAAGAGAATTAAAACTACTTCAGCTACTGTTGCATTGACTTGCATTTATTTTGAGTTGAAAACCAAGTGCATTAGAGATTTTGACACTACTGAAGCCAAGTCCCTAAGGATGAACCGGGGAGAGCCAGACACTCCATTTTTGGGGTGTAGAGGCTGCCTCTGCCCATTAGTCCTCCTGCTATTTTCTAGAGGTCAAATTCACTGAACAGATTCCTGTAAACATGGGCTCGACCTAGATTTCAGGCTTCTGAGGAGTGAAGAAAGAGAAATTCTCTCACCAGTCCCAAAGAAAAGAGGCTCATGTTCTGCAAATGATTCGCCACGTTGCAAATAACAATCATGCACCTACTTAATCTTATAAAAAACACTAAGCGCACTTTAGAAATGTTACCTCCAAAAATTACCCAAAATGTTAGCTCATTTTGTCATCATGATGTAAAAACAGACTTCTTTTATTCTCCTCTCAAAAGCATAAGTTAAAACCAGCCAAGAAACAGTAACATAGACATGCAGCCTCTGCGCCCTGCCTGGGTTTTAGGGTTTTAGGCTGTGTGGCTCTGACATTCCAGGGTGCTGTGCCCAGACCTCTGCAGTGCGCAGGTGGTAAGGCTGGGACAGAGCCAGTTCCCTGTGGATCGAGCTTAGGGGAGGGGAGGGTGCAGGCCGGCAGAGAGGACTTCTGCTCTCTGGTCCCTGGGTGGTCCTGTCCAAGCCTGAGATGGTAGGATGGGAGGGGTGACGTTCTGCAGCCCAGAGACCACCCTCCCCAACATTTCACCCATTGCTAAGGGTAAATACTGCTGACTTCCTACGACTCCTCTCCCTTTCACATTCTGTTTTTGAAGGAGAGAGAGTTCTCATGGCAGGAGAAGGTGATTGCAGAGGACCTTAAGCAACCATAGCTTTGACAGGACACCCAAGATCCTAGTGCAGGTTTCCCAGCCTCTCAAGGAGCTCCCTGCCCAGTATAGTCTCTCTCTCTCTCTCTGTTCATCATCCCCCTTTCACCTCATCTAAACTTTTTTCTCAGTGAACTGATGGCAAATACTAGCATAGAAAACATTCTGAGTAAATTAGTTCCACCCCACACTGTCTCTCCCTAGATCCCTCTCCTTGAATTTAAAGAGAGACAAGAGAGATGTAATTCAGGCTCCAATACAGGAGATAGTTAAGAAGGACGTGTGGGTCTAGAGGGCCCTTAGAGTTTCCTGAAACAGCCAGGACTCTCCTGCGGGGCTGGAGCCCTAATTCACTCAGGCCTCTGAGCCACACAAGAGATCTCCCAATAGTGCAGAGAAATATATATGTGTGTGTGTGTGTGTGTGTGTGTGTGTGTGTGTGTGTATGCATTTGCCCAAAGAGCATTATTAACAAGGCATAACTTAATGAAAAGGGATATTGTATGTGCTCAAAAGCAGGCTTCCCTCCTTTCAGCTGTTACTGTAGACTATAGCCCTTGGCAACACGTGCCAGTCCATGCAAACGGAAGATACTCTTTTGGCTGAGAATAAATTTGATTCCTATGCTAATGCATTTAGTCCCCTTTGAGGATTTCCTGCCTAGAGTGGGATAAAAATGCAAAAAGTACTCAAGAACACAGAAACTATTACCCCCAAATAAATCTTGAAATAATTTGTTGAATCCAGACTGCCAAGCACTAAGTCTTTTCCATTGATTATTTGATTTATCCCTCCATTAATCCTAATAAAGTAAATTATGCTGTGGTAACAAGTAGCTGGCTATTCTCAGTGAGTTAAAACCATCACATTCCAGTGTTTATTTCCCATTCTGGTCACACACTCATCCCTGGTTAATAAGCGACCTCTGCTCACTGTAGTCCCTGGGGAGAGCCAGGCTGAGGGAAGCTCCCTCTCCACTCAGGGTTATAGGGGCCAGAGTTGGGGATGGGGACTCGGGGACCCTACCTGTCTTTTTCAGTTTCTTCCTGGAAATTACACATAGCACTTTCCCTTTCCATGGCTATAGCATGCTCATGGTCAAGTCTGGTGCCAATGAAGCAGGAAAAGACCATCCTCTCAGAGAGGCAGAGGATAGTGTGCTCTGTGACAGTTCATGACTCAGACTCAGGACCTGCGTGGTCACCCTTGATTTACATAGAAAAGGGTGGTTCCTAAAAGATAAGTACATGGAATATTTTATAGCTCTCCAAGATCTGAACCCAGATCAAGTTCCAAGGCCTGTGCTTGTGCTATCAGAACCTCTCCAGGAGGCTCCACAGAACTCTAGTGATGGGTGTTGCCGAGTAGATAGGAAAGGACTTTGATCTCCAAACGTGGGAAAGAGTAAATATTAGGTACTATTACCTACACTGAACTACTTAAGTCTCAGAAATTTTACAGCAAATAAATGCATTCAACCTGTAATCTGCAGTACCCAAAGATATTTGACTACAGAAGCTACCTCTGACAATGTCCATGGCACCCAGGTCCCCTGGAACATACTCAGAGAAGGTCCTGCCACAACTCACAACTGTTCACACTCAGGAACCCACAGGTTACATGAACAGGATGTCATCAAGCAGGGGAGACCCAGGGCTGGATTATTCAGGCTACTCAGCTACCAGAAGTGACCAGTGTAATCAAGAGCTGTGCACTAGCTCCTAGCCAGCTGCTGAGCTTCTGTGAAGGTGGCAGAGCTTTATAAGCTGGAAAGAACCATTCAAATGTATGGAAAGAACCATCCCCTGATTCCCAATGCTAAGCATGACCAATATACAGAGTGTTTGCATGGAAAGACAGTGGTTTCCAGGACACAAAAATTAAATTTCATGATGATATCAAATCATTCCTAAGTTAGCATGCAGTATTTAAAACAATTGCAGTCAAAACCGCAACATCATTGTTTTACACTGAAAGATAATCCAAATGTATACTTATCCAAGCAGTGTGGTCGTCCAGAAATTCCCAATTCCACAGCTCCCCAAGCCTGTGGCTCTGTGCTCTGTGGTTTGTCCTGGGTCCCTGATGGTTTGTGTGGGGTAAGAGAGCTGAGGAACCCAGAAAACCCTATGGAGAAAAGCTGAGAGTTGAGTGTGAACGATAACAAGGCTGGGAGGCTATATCGGTTGTTAGAAAATATAAATCTGCATTAAGCAAAGCACCATATAATATTGACAGATCAGTAATAACAGTTGTGCCTTGGAAATACCAGCCTAGCCCACATATGAACTTCACACTATTGAAAAAACAACCAAAATTAGTAAAAAAAAGAAATGAGTACTTCATCAGTAAAAGTAGTGGAGGTTTGGTTGGGTGAATGATAGATCTTATCTCACACAAATTTGTAAGATACACTTCAGTTGGTTTTAGAAGTAAGTTCTTACAACACAGGGAAAAGATGTACTTCACAATGAGCCAGGACTATCTCAGCTTGTAAGCAAAGTCTTAAAAGGAAACAAAAACAAAGAAGATAATTTGCAATAAAAATACATACACATATATATATATATCATGATAATATATATAATAATTATGTAACATGTAACATGACTAATGTTCTTAATATACAAAGTGTTACTGAGCAAAAGATATTTCTTAGAAAAATGAGCAAAGGAAATGTAAAGAATTTTTTATTAAATGCAGAGTTAAAAGAATATAGGAAAAATATTGTTTACTAGTGGTCTAAACATTACAAATTCAATAATTAAACATATGGTGAAGTGTCTGTGTAGTGCTCTGGACCCAATGGCCACAAGTGGAAGGGCGTGGACTGCCCACATCTTCACTCATGACCCACATGGGAAGAGAATGCATATGCTCTTTGAATAATTAAGGTCATATACTTTCAAAGCTGGGCAGAGTTAAATTCAGTCACAGCAATTTAATGAGCCACCTTTGCTTCTGCATTTTATTTCTTTCTCCTCTCTCACACTAACAACTCCCCTACCTTTGTCAGTTTTTTCATACTCCAAACCTCCACTGAGACATTGGTAACAATTTCTGCATGATACATAGAAGCTGTGAACTACATATTCCTTAGACTAGATATTTCCTCAGAAACACATTGTTCCATCTTTACACTCCTCTCTTTACTGTCATTATGACCGGGCAAACTGCTGTGCGTGTCTGGATTTTCACATCTGCAGAGGAAGAGTAAGAAGATCAACTAAACAGGGATGGGCATTAGGCTTAGAGAACCAACCTGTTCCAGGACACTGGCCCTTGATGAGTGTTATGGCTTGTGTCTAGATGTCCCCACTGAAGCCTCATGCAATCATAGGTGGGGCTTTTCAGGCGTAGCTGGATCTCAAGTGTGTGATGCTAGGATAAAGGGTGTGTGATTGCTAAATTAGTCCACTGATTGGTTTGGCACCTTCCCTGAACCAGTAGCCTCGATAGAATATAAAAGGGGCAGAAAGAGTTGTGGTTGTGGCTTGCTGCTAGTGGCTTGCACTTTTGCTATCATCTGACTGCCACAAACTGTTTCTCCTCTGCAATGCCTTGGAGCCAACCAACTATGATCTGAAACCTTGACAGACTGCGAGCCAAATAAACCTTCCCTCCTTTAACTTTGGGTGTTGAGTATTTTGTCTCAGCAATGTGGAGAAGTAAGTAAGATATGGAGTAACTAGGACCTCATCAAAACTGAAAAGCCTTAGGTAAGCATTGTCATGGAGTGACTGATGAGAGTGGAAAAGATCAGTGTCTGAACCCCACCCAGCAAGGAAGGGTTGCAAAACCAGGTAGCATATAAGGGACCCAGGAGTACAGGCAAGAGAATGAGAGAACCAGTGGAAACAGAGGCAAATGGCCAGCTGGGCCTTTTGCATGCATACTATCTCCCCAGCCTTCGTAAGTGTGCTCAACAGCCCCTCGACTTGGCTGTGCAGAATTTGGAGCTTTGCTCATTGTAATTTAGGACACTCTCCCTGGAATCCTCCTGCAGAGCCTCTCCTACATCCCTCCCCTCCCTGTCCTCATCACCCAGCATCATCCACTCACACCTGACCTTCACATCTGCTTCTGCTCTTCTCTGGCTCGGCAAGCCCTTGTTTCCTTTAGCTCCTTGACTTTGAGTTTCACACATGGACTGGAAATATGAGTCTGAGCTGAGGTGGGATGGGGAGAAGGTTCCTCAGAGCTCCTTGGCTTGTCAGAACTCCAGAACAGAAAGCAGATCCCTGCAGGCTTTTTTTTTAATTTGTGGATCGTCAGGCAGAATACTGTCTTGGTGTTTTTAATTGCACAGTAATTCCAGTTAGCCTTCCATATTGTTAGCTTCCAATATCCATTTATATAACCAAACAAAAAAATTCAAAATAACAAAAACTGGTGTCTATACTGAACATGCATATTTTTCTTGTCATTGCTACTTAAAAGAGTATAGTAACTATTTACACAGCACTGAAACTGCATTAGGTACCATAACTGACTTAGAGAAGAGTTAAAGGAGATTGTAGAAAGTTACATGCAAATGCTGCACCATTTTATATGAGGTGGGTTTTATCCAGCACTTGTGGGTTTGCTATGTGTCGCCATTGCAGAATCAGTCCTCTGTGGATACAGGAGTGTTACCGCATTTTTTCCATTCTTCTAAATTATAGCAATGTGAACCTAATATATCCAAATGTAATTTTTTTAAATTTCAAGAGCTTAGAGATTAAATAGCAATTTAAATGTTAATCCCACTTCTTGGTACATAGCAGACACTTCATTTGTTTACTCAGCAAATATTAATTACTCCACAGATTTGAAGCCGAGTAGGTTCCAGATGATTTCTACCATCTGTGGTCTGTTTTATGATGGGGATTCAAATGCTATCTCATTATTGAATTGTCTCCAAGCTACCAATATAGAGTAGCTGGGGTTCATCTAGAGGTCCTCCTGTGATCCAAGAATCACAAGAAAAGACTGAGACTGAAATCAATGTAGAACGCTGCTCTTTCTGTTCCTGATGAAACTAAAGGTACTAAAAACCAAACGCTGACTAAGACAGCCACACAGATACAGCTCCATGCTCCAGCCCTGATTGACATGAGACCACCAGGGCCATGGTAAATTAGTGTTGCTAATAAAGTATGGCCCATGACCCAGGGCACTGAAGATAAAACATTCCTGACAATGATTTGTCCTTTCTGGACAGAGTAGAAACGGCTAATATAGGTCCTGGATGCTGAGTTGAAATAAAGCTATGAAGACGGAACCCAGTCTCCTACACCATTTCCCATTTGGTCTCTGCAAGGAGGAAAAGTTTTATCCCCTCTTCTGTGTCAGGCTGGAGGAGCTGCACAGATGAACGTCTTTGCCTGCTCACTGAGATCTGAGGCTGCTTTCAACTTTTTCTCTGAGTCTTCATGTCCTGTCTTGGATAGTAAGACACTTACATTAGTTCTTTGTTTGACATATTCATCTTCGACATTACACAAATAACAGCATGCAAAAAACACACCATGAAAATGAACAGGATACGGAAACATCTGGCCCCCAGGAGGAGTGATGTAACTGCATTTTCAGTGATATCTGTGATTACTAACCCATATATTGCTCCAGTGTCCAAAATCTGTACTCAGCACTGACCTCACGCTCCCTCCTGGAGGATACAGCTGTGAATCCAATGCAGCCCCAGAAATCCAGCTTTAGACAAGTTTTGCATCTGAAGGAAAATAAAGATTTATTTCCAATTTAAAAATTGAATATAAAGTTAATGGGATGACTTCACTATCTCCCACCTAAAATCTGAGCAGAAATCCACTACCAACCAGGGCATGAACCTTTCAGCCCAGAAATCTATGTTCAGCTTCAAGATATATCACCTACCAGCAAGGAAACCCAGGTCAGGATCTGTCTAAGCCTTGTTTCCCTTACCTGTCAGACTGAGTGATTTCTCCCGGGTCAGCTTGTGATGGATGAGGGAGAAATGTGAAAGTTCTCCAGGGGTCCTTGGCACATGACAGTCAGTCAGTTTTTATCACCACTCACTACATACTGGGAACTAATGAAGCGAGGTGCTGGGCTAATAGGATTCAGATAATTAATTCTCTTCTACCCGGTAATTGGTAAAGATATTTTCAGCATTTTTCCTCCCAGTTTCTAGGAGCTCCTACGAAAGGATCATCAATCCTTGGATCTGGAAAATCAGAGCTTCTACTGCACAGAAGCCTGATACCCTCATGTTTGACTAGAGTAGCTAACTGTGCTGTATTTCCTGAGCTAATTCCCACTTCAAGTGACCTAGTCTGTGACACTTAAAAGTATCTTTGTACTTGTCATTCACTACATATCCACCAACAGGTGTTTATTAAATATTTTCTGGGTGCCACGCTTGCATAGGTAGTCTAGACCTAGTGCCACACACAGGACATTCCCTTGACTCTAGACTAGACATACCACCGAGAGAGCCTAATCCCTCATCTCATCCTGGTGACAGTGACCCTGCAAAGCACACTCTCAGTTTCCCTTTGTTTTTTGCTTTGTTTTGTTTTGTCTTTTTGAGACAGGATCTCACCATGCAGTTCAGGCTGGCCTTGAGCTCACTGTATAGCCCAGGTTCAGTGGTCGTTGACTAGCACTTGGACAGGCTAGTGCTGTAGAACTGGTGAGGATGGTCTCAGTGAGGAAGGCAGCCCTGGTCTTCCACCTCCCTGACACTCCACTTTTTTCCTCTTTCTTTGGATCCTTTCAGGTTTTTTCTACATGAACAACTGGTTTTTCACTTGACAGAGAAACATCACAAGCAACCTAATTTGTCTCTTTCTTCACTTCAGGCTAAAGAATTCAAGGGAAACCAAAGCATGCACAGAAATAAATCACTCCTCATGATTACCACCCAGGTTTGGGAACACTGTTGGGCATGAGATAATCTTCTGTAATTCTCAAGGAAAGGAAGAAAAAAGAGGAAAGGAAAGAAGGAAAGAAGGAAGGGAGGGAAGAAGGAAGGAAGGGAGGGAGGGAGGGGAAGGAAGAGAGAGGAGAGAGAGAAAAATAGAAAGAAGAAAGGAAGGAAGGAAGGAAGGAAGGAAGGAAGGAAGGAAGGAAGGAAGGAAGAGAAAGAAAGAAAGAAAGAAAGAAAGAAAGAAAGAAAGAAAGAAAGAAAGAAAGAAAGAAAGAAAGAAAGTTGTTTGAGGCATCTCTTCAGGTTTATGTCTAGATGTCTCTAAAAGTCTCATGCATTCATAGGTGGGCTTTTGAGAGGTCACTGGACCATGAGAGTGTGAATCTCATTGGATCAGTCCACTGATGAGCTACATGAATCCACTTATAGCTAAATGTGATGTTGGGTGGTGAAGCCTGGTCAGAGAAGGTCATGGCATAGAAGGATCTATCTCCTTCCCTCCTTTCTTGCTCAATCTCTGCTCTTTGTCACACCATGAGCTGTTTCTCCTCTGCCATGCCACCCTGCCTCAGACCCAGCTGACTATAAACTGGAATGTCTACAAACTGTGACCTCCAATAAACACTTTCTCTTTTAAGTTGTATATGTTGCATGTTGTGTCTCAGAGATAAGAAAGTAACTCAGACAACATCAAAATACTTCTCCTTATGAAACAGATTTTTCTAAGAGAAATAGAGAAAGTCTTGGAAAATGTTTCATTTGTATTCTTAGCAGGGTTGCCAATGACACTGCCTTAAGAGAATGTCACATCTGAGTTCAGAAAGTATCGTTTTAACATGAAAATGCCACGGCCACAAGGAATTGTGAGTAAACAGATAATTTGATTGGCAAAATGTAAGAATACTCAAAAACTTCTCATAAAATTGAAAGTAAACGTAGAAAGTTACATATGATGAAGGACAGAGAGAGAGAGAACAAATACAGAAAAACCCCAGTGATCCGTACAATAAAGATTTCAGAAGGGAGAAGAGGTTAGAGAAAAACCAAAAATGAAAACACTAATAGAAGTCAATTTTTCTGACTTTTAAAACTGAGGGTTTTTTTAATGTAAAAAGGTCAAAAAGATGACCTGATATAACTCAGTATCTAAAATTTGATGATATTGAAAGAAAATCTATAAAGAATCTAACTAGAAAAATGAATTATGGAGAAAAAGAAAAACACAACACACTTCATTCTCTCACATGCACATTTGTAACCCATGTCCTGTCAGCAGAGCTATAGGGGAACGTGCTGTAATTCCAGAATATCAAGTGCTGGGAAGGCACAACAAATTTTTCTCTATCATATGAAGATTCAGAGCCTATGCTGCACTTCCTAAAAGAATAAAATCAAATGTACTATGCCAACTAGGAATAAAGCAAAGCAAAACCTTTAGCATAAAAAAATCAAACAACATAATTAAAAGCTAAGTAATTCTTATGAAACTGTAATACAGGTATAAGAAATGAATTCTAGAAAGAACAAAAATTGTATTAAAATGTACTGGTAATCTGAATTTCACAATCACAGATTATTTCAATAGAACCTGGGGGCTTAGAAGAGAATGAAGAATAAATTATTTACACTTTGGCTGACCTCAAAGCAAGCACGTGGAAGTGGATTATTTTCACACAAACCAACTGTAAAACTATAATGATTTAAGTAAAAGATGCCATTTACAGTACAGATTGTTAAAAATATGAGAAAGACTGAAAAATCACTGTGAAGATGTGCTTCTCCCATGTTGCCACATTTCCACACATATTAGAAAAAAAATGCATCGGTGCAAAATAGTTCCAACAAGAACCCACCCAAATGGGTATCAGCATCCTGGGGATAAATAAATTGTAGTCATACAGTGGAATATTATATGGGAATAAAAAATGAAACAATACAGCTCTATTCAGCACCATATGGGATGCTTGCAGTCATAAACCAAAGAAGCAAGATGTGGGTGTCTGGTTGTGGTTTGACTGTGTCACCCAAATGCTCATGTACTGGAAGCCTGGTCCCCTGCAAGGTGGTACTGACGTAGATGTTATGGGCTATATCTAGACTTCTCCCTACTTCCAAAGCCTCGTGTACTTATAGATGGGCCTTAGGCAGGTGACCAGACCTCAGTGGCATGATACTTATCAGTGGATTAGTTCAAGAATAAGTTTAGAGCTAAATGTGATTTAGCCTGGTGCAGGAGGTAGGTTGCTGGGGGCATGGCTTGGAAGGTCTACTCTTTTCCCTCCTCCCTGATCTGTCTCTCTCTCTCTGCATCTCTCTCTCTGCTTCTTGCTACTGTGCCATAAGCACACCTCCTCTGCCATGCCCTGTGCCATGCTGCTCTGCCTCAGAGACAGCTGAACTGAAACTTTTACAAGCTGTAAAGCCCAAATAAACCTCTCCTCCTTAGAGCTGCAATTATTGGATATCGAATCTCAGCAACAAGTAAGTTAAAACAGTGGTGGACATTTTAAAAGGTAGGATTTAGTGGAAGGTGATGAAATCGTGAGATTTCCACCTTTGTATTGGGTTAATATATCCTTTAGTTACTGCAGACTAATCAGGTCCACAATCTCCTGAACCAGTATACAGTGAAGACTAAACAAAAAGAGGTGAATGGAATGATTTCTGGGCTCCAAGAGGATCAAAGCCTTCTCACAGAATTTGAGATTGTCTCAGGGCTAAGGCCAAGAACTTCTCTGGGTGGCCTGTATTTATTTAGTTATCAGAAGAAGAGAGGGGAGTACTCAAGAAGGGTGGAATCACTCAAGGACTTCTCCAGTAAGGTATTAAATTAATACTTAATAAGGATTAAATTAATCCACCCAAGAGCGAGATGCCTGAGGCTATAGTTTTTAACTAGTTGATATTGGATCCAGGTGCCCTTGGCTGTGATCTTGTTTTATCCTTTGAGGCTTCCTGGCTTCATCTGCCATTACAGGTTTTAGTAGGGATTAGGGAGTTACAGTGGTTCACTTACTATGAGTCCATTGCCCATTTCCAGACAAGCAGCCTAGGCTTTGTACAAATTCACAAGTAAGCATAAAAGGCCAATTGGTTAATTTAAGCCCTGCTTCATAATGGTCTCCACCATGCTTGTAAGGGATTAGCACTGATCTTCTTGGGAGGGAATCAGTTCCTGAGAGAGTGATGTTACAAAATGAGCAAGCTTGGCTTCTGGTCCCTCTTGTGTCCTGCCTCACCATGTGGTCTCTCCTCTTATGCAGAATCCCTGTATGATGCCATCCCTTCCTCTGTTACAATGTAGCCAGAAGGTGCTTATGAGAGCTGAGTAGTTGCAGGCACCATGCTCTTGGATCACCCAAACTGTGGGCTACATAAGCTTTTTTGTACACTGATTTGGGTTTTTTGTTTAACAACAAACAGATGTAAGATGTGAAGAATATGCATGGCATAAACTTCTTGCAGGAAGTGGAAGACCTGGCAGTACTCTATAAAAGCATCTACAAATGTCATCAACAAAAATTTAAAAATAACAATCAACCTAGAGCTTAGCTCCAGGAAGGGAAGGAGCTCATGATGAGGGGCAAATCATGGAGGTTTTGTGTTGCAAAGCTTTTCCTCATAATTTCAGGCAATTGCATGAGCTTTTGTTACTCATTACTAAGTTAACATATACAATAATCTACATATTGCATTTTACGTATCTTGCGAGAAAAATACCACAAATTGCAACTGCAAACTGATAAAATGATTGCCACTGATCTTGCTAAGATTATATCTTTTTTATGGAAATTACTTTAGAAATTAATCTAGAGAAATGAGAAAATGGTCTTAATTTCTGGTTTATAATTTAGAAAATAACAAATGGGCAGTAAGACAAAATGTTAATAGTAATTTATAGTTATGAAATATTATTTATACGTGTCAGTCACTAAATTAAAAAAAAATTAACCAAAAAATAGCACACTGCCATTATGAGAATAGTTTGAAATTCTCATTTTCATGAATAGGCAGTATAAAAACTAGTGCAAAATATTTCTTGGTAGACATTAATATGTGTGCAAGATAATTAAAATCCATTGATTCCTTTGAGTTCAACCTTTCACATCTATAGATTCCTGCTCAGGAATGAGTGGGGCATATACCATGGATTTGTCAAAGTATTTTTTATGATTAAAAATTAGCTAAAGTTTGAGATAAAAAACAAGGGACTCAAAAAAAAAAAAAAAAAAAAAAACAACAAGGGACTCAGTTTAGTACCTTACAATATATCCAGACCTGGAAAGGGCGCAGCTACTAAGGAAAGGTGGATGTGACAATTAAGCTTGATTGTGTCAACCTGATGGGTTTGAAGCAGTGCAGGGGATGAGAGGAGCCCACTGCTATGTATGTCTGGGTGGATCCTGGAGGTATGGCCTTGGGGCCTGTGTCTGCCCCTGTGTCCCTTTCTCTGTAGCACTGGTCCCCTGCTCCAGTTCCCAGCCACCACGAATTCAGCAGCTTTGCCTTTCCACCAGGATGCTCCCCCCTTGGACCTAGAAGACCATGAACTGAATCCCCTTAAAATGTGAGCCAAATTAAACCTTTTCTCCTTTATGCAGTGAGTGTTGAGAACTGTGTCCCAGACAAGGGAAAGCTGCCTAACACAGTGGAAATGTGCAAATTCTTGTGGACTCAGTTTCTCCTCTGACAGGGGTGAAGGAGCGGCAGTGGCAGACACAGCCCCTTCTTCCAGCCACGCAGAAGTGCTAAAAACATGCAGTGTCCCCACTCAATGAGACAGCGCCATTTCAAGGAAATGGAGGAAAGGTGGGTGGAGATTGGACACCGGTGACTCACTGAAGTCATCAGCCTCTTCCCTCTGCTGAGATTTAAATACCTATTTTTTTTTTCATTTTTTGTACATGAAATGCCTATGTTTAAATGAACAAAGTTCTTGAGAGACTCCAGGGGCCCCATATCAAGTGATGAGTTCACCAAAACCTCTAAATGCCCTAAATCTTTCAAAGTTCAGAGAACAAGAGAGAGAGAGTCATTGTCAGGGATTGAGACAGACTGAACATACTGTAGTATTTGGTCCCCACAACTGATGAAGCAATAGAGAAACTATGTAATTTGTCATCCAAAACAAGACACTTTATGGAGGAAGTACAGAGCAGTTTAAATCCCTTTGAGGCAAGAGGTAAAGACTGGGACAATCCTGGGCAAACCAGGTTACACAGTCACTCTGGCCAGGGACCATACTTTGAGAGATACTTCTCATGGTCTCACCATGCACAACTGCTCCAGCCATACTGCCAGGATACGGGTAAGAAAGCGGAGAGCTCAGTGGGTCCTCCTGAGACCCCAGAATGCCATGAAATGTGGAGAAAAGAGGGCTAACGCAGAGCTCAGCCCAAGTTGACTGGACAACACCACTGTCACAGTACTGTCCGGGCCCATGCCGCTCTACAGCTTGTCCCAGAGACCAAACAAGAGTATTCAGTGGTCCTAGCAGGGTGTTCCCGCCACCCCACATGCTCAGTGGGCAACATCAAGTTTGGTGAATTACAGACACCTCAGAGCACCAACACCTGCCTCATAGGGCATGGTATTAGGGCTGTGTCAGGGACCAGGACGCTTTATGCCTTATCTACCCTCCACAGAGCTATCTTGCACCATGATGGTGTCTGCAAAACAAATTCTATAGCCACTCTTGTTGGTGTATTCATTTGGGGCTCCAAATGCAACTGTATTTCCAGTCTATGCCACTCCCTGACAATGCTGATGGGCATTTCCACACAGCCTGTCTCTCCTTCTTCTACATAATCTATAGCTTTTTAAAAGATTGTTCTTCTAAGTTCAAGTCACTTGTCCACGTCCCCCCAACTTCCATGCAGCATCAGGAGCCTCCCCAACCCATCAGCCTTGGCCAGTACATGGAAAAGAGAGAGGTCTCTTAACCCCTTTGTTGAGCAGAGGGCCAGATGAAGGACACGGCTTGGCACCGGTGGCAGGAAGGCCGCTCTTCTAATGGGGATGACACAGGCCCACCGGATGTGAGCTTTCTGCCCCCCCATACCCTCCAAAGCAGCATAGCTCTCCAGCCCCGTGGTCCCCCCTGCACTCAGCATCACCACACTGGGCTCTATCACCATCCCATCCTCCCAGCATCCGCAGTTCTGTAGCTCTGGGACTCCGAGCTCCATTGAGAGCTTCAGCACCCATCTTTATGTGAAGGAGAGAGAACCTAAATACTGGCTTAAGGAGTGCAGGACCCACGGAAGCACTAGCTCAGCCTGGATGTGTGGCAAGGAGAGAAGCTGTAGGAATATCTGAGACAACTTCCCTCTTTAGTGGAGTCTTGGAGGGAGGTTGAGGTTCCTACCAACAGAGCCCCTGTTCTGCTGTGTTCAGAGGGAGTTTGGAGCCAAGGGAGGGTGAGCTGATCAACTCATTCATCACCTCCTTCTGCTCCCTCGGTCTAAACTCTCCACTCGTTCAACACATTTTTAATTACATTTAATTCATTTCTTCTAACTGAAATATTGTATTCTAAGAAAATGCCAGTTTTATTTAGCCATTTCTTTAACTGACTAAAAGAAGTAAATTGTATAATACGTGTAGTGTGAAAAAAACTAATATACATACAAAGTAACTATCTATTTGCTATGTGTGCTTGTCTGTTTATAGAATATTTTTTAAAGGATTGGAAGGATACAGACTGTAATTAAAATGATATTTACCTTCTGAGAAGGGGGATTGAACAAGACAGAGGTAGCCAAAGAGGATTCAGCTTTATCTGCATTGTGCTATTCCTTGAAGAAGAACTCACTCTATCATTGTATAATTTAAAGTTAATTTAATAGAAAAAGAGGAAAAAGTGCTGCTGTGATATATTAGGTCCTAGGAAACCAAGGTTCCCCAGAGAAACAAGATCAATAGAATTATACAGACAGACAGAGATAGATAGGTGGATAGATAATCTCTGGATTAACAACGGTTCAACTCATGACTCTTTAATTTTATAATGCTGCAAAAGAAATATGCATTCATTGCAGACTGTATTTTGAATTCTGCTTTTTTTCCTGGCTGGCAGAATATAGTGTGACACTCTTGCAATGTTGGGCATTGCAATAAACCATAGCTTGCCATGGTGTATCACCGTGAGCATAAGCATGGCACTGTGCAGTGCACTGTAGAGTTGCAAAGTTCAGTACATTACTAAGATATTGCCTCTGTCAGCTTCAACATTGCTGGGACCAAATACTCAACATCTGCAACTTTAAGCAAGAGAGGATATTTAGCTCATGGTTTCAGTCTATGCTTGGTTGGCTTCAAGGCAGAAGGACCCGGCAGAGGAAAGCTGCTCCCTTCTTGGCACATGAGAAGTATCTTAGAAGGGAAGAGCCAGAGAGGGAGGGGCCAGGAGCAGATGTAGTGCCCAAGGCTGCACCTCCATGACCCACCTAGACACACGAGGGGTGTGCTTCATTCATCTCAAACCTCTCACACCAAGCAAATTGACAGTCGAGGTTAACTGTCACAGGTATTTGTCACTTTCTTATAAAGTAGGCTTTGTGTCAATGACTTTATTCACATGTGAACTAATGTTAGTGTTCTGACCACACTGAAAGCACATGAGGCAAAGCTCTGATGTCCAGAGAGTTAGGTGATTCGAACACTTAGGACATGATAGTTCCACTTTAGAATGAGTTTATGAGGCTATAACCCCACTGTGAGTCAACTGATGCATGAGCTCCACTCTCTCTGTGGAGCGTATCCGCTTCACTTGAAGTCAGCTGATAGGTGTTAACCACATCCACAAAATACCTTTCCTGTAGCATCTTAGACTAATAATTGACCAAGCAACCAGGCACCATGGCCTAACCAGACCGATACATAAACTGTAACTATTGTGAGGTTAATCATCTTAGGTTACTTTTCTCCCTTAAGCAAAAGAATCACTGTGGTTATACTCTCAGACTTACACATTCTTAGAAGGACCCTGCCCCGCTTCTGTTGGATGTATGTATTGGGCCACTTGGCTGCAGATCTCACATTCTTGTCCTCCAGCCAACTCTGCTCCACCCTGAATTGGCTTTGTTTCAGAGCCCTGGGCCTTTGCTTATTCTGGACTATGCGTGTGGGGCGCTAAAAACTCCATTGAAAACATCATTTGAAAACTTTCATGAAGGACTTGGCATTTTAAATGGGTGAAATTCCTTCTCTCTTTTTCCTCTTTTTACTTATTGTACTTTATTCAGCAGAATTCTAATATTATCATGTTATGAAATTCTGTCAAAGGAAAAAGAGAAAGGTTAACCCATAATCATAGTACCCTAAAATAACTACTCTTAAAAATTAATATACTCCAGTTTTTTCCTATGTGTACAATTTTGGAGCACTGTAATTACACATAATTTTAGCATGTTTTTCCACTTATCATTTTATTGTAAGTGTTTTTAATGTTGCTACATAGTTTTATGGCTGTCATTGTTAATAGCTACACAGTAGTTCACTGAACTGAAGTGCTTGAGATATTAACTGTCCTATTATCTTTAAGCAATTTCCAATTTCTTTTAAGCATGTCCATCTTTGTGATTTTCTGATGGTAGTGTTCTCTTTAATACTTTGGATTCTTGCACAGAGTTACAATTTTTGGCCAAAGAATAAAATTTCTTGTTGCTTCATCTTGACAAACATTCCTCCACAGATTTTTTTGAAGGGTGCATTGATTTTCCCTGCTGCTGATGTCAATGAGAACCATTTTATCATTGTTGTCTTGCTTGAGAGTCAGGATAAGGGATCGAGGAAAAATACATCCCACCACCGATGCCTGAGCTCTGCATTCTGTAATGCACCCTAGTCCTGGCCAGTACAATAGTTTTCTGTTGTTCTGTGTCTTGCAGACAGAGCAGTTGATAACGCTGTGGGTGCTCTTTGTTTTCACCATTGTTGGAAACTCTGTCGTGCTGTTCTCCACATGGAAGAGGAAGAGGAAGTCCCGGATGACCTTTTTTGTGACCCAGCTCGCCATCACGGGTAAGTAACTGGGCAGATGGGAAAGGTGCAAGTTACATGCAAAGCCCTTTGGCTGTTGCTTTCAGTTGTTCTTTAAAAAAAGAAAGAAAGAAAAGAAAAAACACAATAAAAACCATGATACAGAATTTCAAAACACGATAATGGGAGATTAACAATTGTTAATATAATGCACATTGTACTTTTGATTATTCTACCAGTGGAATAATCCAAAAGCATCAGCAAGTTTAGGAGTAATGTCTGTAATGAGAGGAAACTATATTTCAGTCTTTCTACCAGCAAGTGGAACACATTTAGATGTCCATAAGTTCCCATTATAAAAAACTCACTATACTACGGGTTTGGGGATGCCATTATCAGTGTCACCAAAGGCTTCTGGAGGGTTTCACTCTCCCTGTACACAGCAGCCTCTCTCCTCTCTACTTCAGTAAGGTGACATTATCGTATCACCCCATTTTAGTAGCTTAAGAAATGCACACTAGAAAATGAACCAAAATGACCTACATTGAATAATAAAATGTTAAGTCTCCAGCAGATTATATCCTGTGAATACTGCTTTTGGGGTCCAAATGAGGTGCAGCAGCATTGCTGGAGGAAGTGAGCTGATACCTAAGATCTGGATGCTACCTGGGAGCTTGGGGCGAACAATTCAATAGAGGGGTGCACACAGCACATCAGGAAGAGGAAGGGGCAAGTGCAGAATGACCAAGGAAAAGCCCCTTCTATTTATACTCATATAAAGGAGGCCAGGTTGGTAGAGCTAGTGCTCGAAAGGGAAAAGAGCACGCACAGGGGAAAGTGCTATTCCACAGGCCAGGGCAGAGAATGAGCAGAGGGTACAAACAGAGGGCTGGGGTCCTCGGGACTGGGAGCAAGAGGCCATCAGCTTGGTTTAACTTTGATCAGACTCTGCGGAAAAGGTCCCCAAACAAGACAGTCATAAGTGTTACAAGGGTGACGGTGGACAACTCTACAAGGAGCTCTTTGGTACATTTCAGCCTGGGCCATCATCTCAACTGCGGCAATAACGCTGGAGTTCTTGAGAATTTAATCACGAGCTGCAATCTAAAAACATGACGTTGATTTATAAGGGAATTTAGTTATTCATTGGTAAAATCCTGAAATCCCTCCTTCTAACAAATTCTAACAAGCTTGTCTACTTGAGGGGCTTTATGAACTGTGAAAAACAAAGGCAACATTGAAAACTATAAAGAAAATAAGAGAAGCCTGAGGCACCCAGGTGGGACATGCAATGGGGGACAGTTCTTTCTGTCTTTATTACAGATAGGAGCCCCATTTTTCACTCTTAACAAGTGAAGGAGGGGAGCATAGTTAGACTGATGTTGTAAAGACCATGATGCAAACCCCTGCCTGGAGGTGTCACAGGATCCTTTTCTTTTCTTTCTTTTAACTATCATATTATAACATTCTATGCAACTGTGTGTCCCTTTGGACTGTAAGAGTTTATAGGTGGCAATATCAAATTAGAATTTAAATTTTTGCCACAAATAATAAATAATTGAAATTTCAGCATCTATTATCAAAGAAAAAAGTTGCATATTGTATTCTATTCTTTTTTATTTTAAAGAGAAAAGAGCAAAACAACAACAAAGATAGCAACAAAACACAAAAACAAAAAAGATACAGAATTTCTAAACAAGATGATAGGAAATTAATCATGGTTGTTATATTACATATTATTATCTTCAGTGAAGTTGCTCAATTACCAGATATAAGAATGCAAGATTGATCTAACAATTAAAAAGAATAAAAAATAATTTCAGAAACATTAGAAATGATTCAGAGTTTCACTAATTGAGATGGTAGGACTTCATCAATGGTTGCTATATTGTATGTTGTTGTCTTCAAGTTATTTGTTCAGATTACCAGATACTAGCATGAAAAACTCATCAAAAAAATTTAGCCAAGTGTGGTGGTGCACACCTGCAATCCCAGCACTCAGGAAGCTGTGACAGGAGGATCGTTGCCAATTTGAGACCAGCCTTGGCTACAAAATGAGCTGAAGGCCAGTCTGAACCACATAACAAGACCCTATTTCAAAAAGACAGAAAAAAAACACAACAAAAAATTTTAAACATTCATTGTTCCTTTCACTAAACCAATACACAATAGCAATACAATTATCCCAGCTATCCTTGTATATTCATATATATTTTTCCATTCTTTCTTTTCTCCTTTCCCTCATCCCAGTTGCTCCTTCCTTTTGAGCAATTTCTTTCCCTTTCACAATATCTATTATAACTTTCAGGTTTTATTTACTCTTTCAGGTTCTTACACTAGGGAGACAATATTGTGTTTAGACATGCAGATCTGATTTATTTCACTTCTGAGTATAATCTCTAGTTGCATCCATTTACCTACAAAAGCCTCGAGTTTATCTTTTTATAGCTGAGTAATACTCCACTGTATAAAAATACATCTTTTTTTATCCATTCTTCAGTTGATGAGCATTTGGCTTGTTTTCAAGATTTGGCTATGACAAATTGTTCTGCTATAAACAACTCTTAGTCTAACAAGCAAGGACTTGATTTCTCGTCAATGTTCTTGTCTTGATACTTTCTGGGAAACTCAAAGATTCAGAAGCACTTCAGAGGAAAAATAATTCTCAAAGAGGAAAGCACCCTTAAAAGTCTAAGATGGAGTCTTGAGGGTCTAAAATTTAAAGTCTTATATAAGATATTAAATGTCCTCCGTACACATTTCATTGTGATCTCAGATCCCTTGGGAGGAGAAGTGAGAATACTTGCCTATACAAGTTACTCAGACCTCAGCAGAGGCATCATGTTCTTTGAGATGTAGATAAATTTGGTTTGAGCCTCCTACCCTATGCCGTGTCCTCCCCAAAGTTTCTCCAAGTTTTCCGGACCTTCTTCTACTCTCTCTCACCTCTAAATGTCTTTTATCTTACGCTAAAGAGTTTCACATTTTTCTAGGTGGTGATGTGTGTTTTGTTTCGCTTTTCCTCCTCAAAACCACGAAACTTGAGACCTCTTATCTTCAAAAGAACAAATATCCATCCTTTTTAAACAAAAGAAGTTGTGCCCTAAAAAAGAACATTGAAATCAGTTATAGTGATAAACAGGAAAATGTGCATAACCAAAAATAAATTGATCTGAATTATGTGAAACTAAGTTACAGACTGACGGTTCAATAACATATTATGTGATGTTTCCAAATATTTTGAACTGGTTTATTTATGACTAATGAGTGACCTACAAAAACTAGAAAATCTGGACAAAATTTAAAATTTGTTGGAAGGTATCATCACACAGCCACTAACATAGCTAAGAGTTAAGGGACCCCGACACTGTTATTCTTTCAAAACATTAGCTGACTTGGGAGGCTGAAAAGCTGAGTTTGCTTTCTCAAGCACAGAAGCTTCAAGAAAGACCTGAACATGCTGATGGGACTGCCGAGGAGTTACCTTAAGAGGAAAACAACCTAAATAGGGCCAGGAGTACAGTTCAGTGGCCAGTGTTTGCCCAGCATAAATTGGAGTCTGGATTCAATCCCTAATACTAGGAAAGAAAAAGAAAGGTTCCCAGAGTGAAGTAGAAATAGGTCAGCCCACTTAAAGGCTAATCAAACCCTAAATAGAATCTCATGACTTACTTCTGCCTGTATGTAGGCTTTCAGGGCAAAGTAAACCTTCTTTAGAGGATGATAACATTGTCAATAGCATCAAACTAACTATAATTTTCAGTGTACTATGTTCTTCAACTCATAGAAATAACCAGGAATGCAAAAATCAAAGACCTGACACAAAAGATGGAGAAAAACAGACAAGGAAAAGAGTTTCACAAGAAATAAACCAATTAGAGTTATCAGACATACAATTTATAACTAACACTAATCTATTTAAGAAATTTTAATATACCTATTCTTAGTTGTAGTTATTTTAAAAATTGCAGTTCTTAAATTTCCTAATTCTTTTCTTCTACAGCTTCCAACATTTCATCAATGAAACTGGGATTTTTACAATAACTAAAGCTAAGAATAGTTGAGTTTAATAGCAAATTGAATATAGCTGAAGAATAAATTATTAAACTGAAGAAGAGGTCAGGAAAAAATAATCACACTGAAGCATGGAAAAGGAAAATATGGAAAGCACAGAAAGAAAAGAAAATCAGAAGTGTATGAGCACATTGGAAATACTCTCAATAATGTCAGAGTAAATAAAAACAATGGCCAACAATTTCCCCAAACTCCTAAAGTCTTCAAACATGCATTCAGAAAGCACCATAAAGTGCACAGTACTTTTTTTTATTTTTTTTAAAAAATAAAAGTACAAAAACATATTAACAAACAGACACCAATTAGCATAAAAAATAGTATAATCACAACTGATCTATAGACAAGGTGACACGGTCTCAACAGTGGAGTGCACAGTATTAAAACAGACAAATATAAAGACATCTAAGTCACTTGTGCATGATGTGATTACATAAATCCCATTTGAATTTGTATCAGAAATATTAACTATAATAACTCAGGATATAGTTTATATTTAAAAGTGCTCGTATGTTATATACTAAAATATTTACCGGTAAAATGATAACATATCTTAGATTTACTTCAAAGTAACTTGAAGGCAGTGATGGATAGGAAAGTAAAGGTAGCAAAATTGAAAACTCTTGGAGCTTGGAGGTGAATATGCTGGATTCTTTATGTTATTTCTATACTAGTTTCACATGTGTTCAAATTCTTCATAACAAAGTTTAAAGCAAACACAATAAGCAATGTAAAAAGACTTAAGGAGTTAAAAACCTTAAAGTTCTTGGATTGTCTGGATGTAGTCAAATTACTAAATTTTGTTAGATTTCTGTGTCCAGAAAATGTATAAAAATTTTCAGGGTAATCCATTCAAATCACGAAAAATAAGTTGTCAACCAAAAGAGATATAAAGTAGAACACTTAAAATATGTAAAAATACATAAATTTTTATGCACCACATATGCATTATATATCAATATAAAGGAAGTTAAGAAAAAATAGAAAAATATTAGTAGCCTTAGAACAGCCTATAACATTCAACACCAAATTAATCAGTAATTACATTGTATAGGGACTAAGTGCTCCAGTTAAAATAATAAGACTGTAGTAGTAGATTTAAAAGCTATCTATTGGAATCTGTTTAAAAAAGAGACACATCTGAAATATACACAGAAATGCTCAAGTTGAAAAGAAAGTAAAATGATCAGTCTGTCAGTCAGTTTTCCATGGCTGTGATGAGATACCTGAGAAAACCAGCTTATAAAGAAAAGAGGATTATTCTGTTTTAGGATTTCGGAGGTTTCAGCCAATGGCCATTGGGCCCTGTTCGGTTTCAGACTGGGATGAAGCAGCCCATCATGCAGAAGCATGTGGCAGAGGAAAAGGCTGAGTTCATAGCAGCCAGGAAGCAGAGACAGACAGGAAGCGGCAGGATTCCAATATCCCCTTGGTGGACACAGCCCAATGACCTCACTTTCTCTTTCCAGGACCCTCCTCCTGAAATTCTACTCCTCCCAGTAGCACCACAGGGGACTAAGCCTTCAACACAAGAGCATGCGGAGGACAGTCAAGATCCAAACTATAACAAATAGTGAAGCAAAATTATAAATAATAATAATGTCTTAGATCAGAAATGCCACAGAGGTCCCAGTAGAAAAGCAATGGAGTCTGGGAAGTGAGGCCAACCCAAGACTCCAGAGCTATAGAGCTTTCAGGGTACATCACCACCTTTGGCAGCCCTCATGAGAGCAGGACTGCCTGGACTTGGGGTCAGAACCCCGAGAGTGTCCCAGGGCAGAGCATAGAGTGAAAGATTATCCTGAGTCTGTGGTGTCATTGACTCTTCCTGTTAGGTTTGGGATTTATTTCAAGTGTGGTATTCCTTTTTTCTTGCCTATTTCTTCCTCTTGGTGTAGGAATGTCCATCCTGTAGCTCCCGCACCACACTATTTTGGAAGCACATGGCAGCTTGTTGTGATCTCATGGGTGTATGGCTAGAGGGAAGCTTGCTTCAGGATAATCTTTGCCTTCAGTCTCAACCCTATCTGATTTAGACAAGACTCTGGACATATGCTGGAACAAGTTAAGATTCAGAGATTTATTTGGGTGACATGGATGTATTCTTCATATAAGAAGATCAATCCCAGAGGCAGCTGGAGGCTGTGGCTTGAACACATGCCCCTAAAATCCCATGTTGGGAACTTAGCCCTCTGTGCAGCTGTGCCGATAGGTGGGGCTTTCAGAGGTGATTAAGGCAGGAGGGCTTTGCCCTTACAGTGAAATAGTGCTGTTATTGGGGAGTGAGTTTCATATAAAAATAAGAGCTCAGCTCCTCTCCCTTTCTCTCTCCCTCTCTCCCTCCCTCTTTCTCTCCTTTGTGGTCCGCCCCCCACCATATTGCAAGGCAGTGGGCCCTTGCCAGATGCCAGCATCTTGATCTTGAACTTCCTTGCCTCTAAAACTGTGAAGGAATACATTTCTATTCTTTTTGATGGATGCTATTTTATTTTTCTCTTGGTACATGTAAGCTGCTGGAAAATAAAAGAGGTAAAACTCTTTAAGACATAGGTGTAAGCAAGGACTTTCTGAATAGAAACCCAATTGCACAGTAAATAACATCTAGAATCAACAAACAGGACAACATTAAATTCAAAAGCTCTGCATAGCAAAGGAAACAATCAGCAGAGTGAAGAGACCACCTACAAAATGGGAAAACCTTTTCACCAGCTATTCCTCAGACAAAGTACTAATACTTGGAATATATAAAGAACTCAAAAAAATAAATTTCTATTCTTGATAAATTATCCAGTCTCAGGTATTTGTTATAGCAGTACAAAACAGATTAACATAATAAAATAAGAAAGCAAACTAAAATAAAGTGAATACAGCTGTACAATTTTTCAAGACTTTCAGAGTTCACAGTACTCTCTGGCTCACTTGTGGCCCTATTGTGTCTTAGCATTTTGTTTGCGGGGAACTCAACTGGAGAAGAGAGGGTTTTCCACACTAGCAATGCTCTTCAATTGATCCTGCTCACAGATGCACAGGTGTATGCTGTGATGTAACCCAGAAGACTTCACCCTCTTGCTTCTGTGCACTTTCCCCACGTAATGCATTTACAAAATGCAGCACATCATAAGAGAACAGGGTGACAATCTCAACGCCTTCGGGGCTCCAGCATTGATATAAAAAGGTATGGAAGAGGAAAGGGACAGTCACTTTAATCAAGGTGACTGCAGAAGGAATCCCCCACCCATGGCTTCAGACTCAATTTTGGTCAAGCCAACCACACATGCAGGGCAGATTTGGCCCTTGGCTTGCTTGTTTACAGGCACTGATACATAAAGTTAAGAAAGATGTATTTGAAAAGTTTGTGCCATCATAAAATTTGAGCTTGCTGCTAAAGGATGAACATGCTCTTCGATCTTGGGGGTGAAACACTCATCTTTTCAGGTTGATTTTTGGGAGTATAAAGGTGAGGAAATGGGGAGCTTAACATTTCTACCAGTTTGAAGTTTTTCAATCCATGCTGTGTATTGAGGTTGTCATATTAGGATTTTCTTCTCCAGTTTTCTTGTGATTTATTTTTAGACAACTGAATCATTATTATATGCCTCAGGAACCATAACGGTGGGGATGAAAATATAAAGGCAACTTTCCTAGTGATATCAATCCCACTGTATACACTGTGAGGTCTACAGGACCAGAGATGACATCTACACCAAAAAGAACCATCCAGATCAGCACATGTGCCCATCTGCTTGGCACCAGAAATCTGTCAGAAAAGACCATGCTCCAAGCCTCTCCATATGAAGAAACACAGTGACCATGAATGGCCCTGTGAAGATGGTAGTGAAACTGAGGCTCTGTGAAGCTCAGTAGGAGGAATTGTCCCCTCATGAAGACACTGATGTTATTCCTACGTTCATGCAGAGCTAATCCACACCATAGACATAGCTGGCATCTTTTGAGTGATTTCTTCTGGGTATCTAGAGGGAAATATTACAGTCTGCTGTAACAAAATACCATAGACTGCATGACTTAAACAGAAAAAAATTGATTTTGCAGAGTCTTGGGGGATGGAAGTCCCACATCAGTGTCAAGTTCTGACAAGGATTCTCTTCCTGGCTACCAGATAACTCTCTCTTGTGTTCTCAGATGACCTGTCCTAAAATCCAGCCACAGTAATGGAAGTTAAATGTTGTGAAGTGCTTACTACAGACCAGGCTCCGTATTAAACATACTAAACATACTAAATTCTGTACATAGATCATCTTATTTAAACTTCACAATGATCCACACCCTGGCATGGCCATAATCCTCTTTTCATAGTTAAGGGAATTAAGACCTTGCCCTGTGTCATGCAGTGGATGTGAGACCAGCAATTCAAACTCAGGCACTCTCCCTTCAAATCCTGAGCTTTCAGTCATTGCAGGATGCATCTCCCTAGTGAACCCAGATGGAGGGTACGTAATACATTGGTGCACTGAACCACTGCAAGATAATGGAACCAGATTAGATGTTGAAGACTTGAGAATCTGATGCCAAGGTGTTTCATGAATGAGTAGGAGTGGGCAAGCTAAGACCTAAGAGTAACTAGGAGCGGGAGTCTAAAAGAACTAGATAATACCCTGCAAAGAACATTTGGAAGTGCTATGATTCAATGAACAATATCTGCAGGTGAGCAGTGGCTGGATATCCAGCCTGGTCAGTGGGCCAGGACTGCTTTACCAGTGGGTATCTACTCGTGTATGGCAGGACACCAAGAGGTCTCTGCCTTACCTCCAGAGCCTTCCAAACCTATTACAAGTTGCTGAAATGTCAGTCCCTGGAGACCCACTTCTCTGAAAACACTACACCTCTCATCATATGCACCTCATGCTACGTTTTTGTTTTCTATTCCCGCCCAATGTGAGGAAGTTTCTGAGAACCCTTAGAAAAAGAAAGGTCATCACGGAGACAGCAAAAGGTAGCAAACACTACTCTTTTCTTAAATGTGTCATCTCCAAGTTTCTACTTTCTCTCAATCTTATCAAGCTTGCATTTACAATGAGCCCACAGATCACCTGTCCCTTGGGGAGTGACCTTCTGGTGACTAAAGACCCAGGACTGGAAAGAAGCCTGCCTGAGTTTGCATCCCTGGCCCACCACTCACTGCGTTCCCTAAGGCAGGGGAATGGGGAGGCCAGTGTCACTGAGGACAAGTTTCTCTCATTTGGAAATCTCCTACTAGAGGCCTTGGAGTTTACAGAAAAGCAAATGAAAGTTTTCAAATTTCAGAACAGTTCGGGTGTAGAACAACGCTTAGTTTTCTATTTTAATCAATATTTTAATTGGGGATGCTATCTATAAGCTACTGTGCTAACCCACTGAGAAACACAGAACTGTACACATTTGCCTCCTTGGAGGAGCCTTTCACTCTGCAGCGCTTTAGGTTATTTGTGCTTGCTTGTAGTGCAGCGATCCCACTTCCCATGACCTTGGCGGAGCAGGAGTCTCTCCGAGTACTGACTTCCCGATCCCCGCAGCAGGGCTCTCTGCCAAGGCTGTGGTGGGGACTGAAACACCTAGTGGAGTGAGAGGCGCACTGGTGTTCAGGAAATACTAGCTGTGAGTGTTGCTGCAGTGGTTGCTTTGTTGATTGTGCAATAATTAAGTTAACTTGCAGAAGAGCATAATTTCTCCCTAAGGTCTGAATTTCCTTGTAACCCTCTACATTTATTTTGCTTTGCAGGGTGGCTTTGCAGGGTGTAGCTTTGCAGGGTGGCCACATTTTCTCTCCTAGAATATATTCTTGAAGGTGTTTAAGATGTGCCACTCCAAAAAAAAAAAAAAAAAGATGTGCCACTCCGAAGTACCCAGCTGTGCTCTGTCGATTATTTTGAGCTGAATGTACTTGAAAAAAATCAGGAAATGCTAGAGAGGCTTTCTTTGAACTGTCCTTATCTGCCTAACAACAGAGCTTCCAAAAAGAACTCAGCTGGCATAAATCCTCCACCTGGGAGTTTCATTAACTGGAGGAGACTGACTCTGATCATGAGAGGCCACTGGAAGTCACCACAGCACCCAGGCACCTGTCACAAACAATCATACCTCCCAGCTAGTCTTCCAAGGACTCACTGATCTTCCCTAAAAGTCATTTCCTCTCCTCTGGGTGGCCCCTTTTCCTGTTAGGACAGTATATAAGCTCTCCAATTCCACTGCTTTATGGGTTGAGGTATGTAGTCACTTTTACCAGTGATGTACCAATGCACCTACTATCAGAAATTAATACATTTGTACATCTTCTTCCTCTTAATCTTCCTATTTTATACACTCAGCTGTTCACCTTCTTAGAGAAGGTCCTTCTTCCTTCACACACACCAAGAGTGGCAGTATATTTAGAGAGCTCTTTTCAGGAGCATCAGACCTGGTTCTTAAGAGGGAGAAAAGCAACTCTAACATTCTTCATTAAATAGCATTTCCCACCATGACTCGCATCTTGAAAACAACTTCCTACTTATAAACCAGTTCTTTAAAGAACATTTGTATTTCCATTTTGCTCTTTCTTCATTTAGTTGGTGAATCATTTGGAAATAGATTCAACTGCATATACATAAAATCTAGATAATGATGGCTTAAATTCATACAGTTTTATCTTGTGTGAAGAATTCCAGAGCTAGGTAATCCAGGGATCACATTGTGTTTTCTTATCACTGGGATGCTGGCTCCTTTATATTTCCAGTCTATTACAGGACTATCATCCTCAAAGTCAGCTATGGTGTAGATGGCTCTGGACTCAAGACAGCTGCCAGAATTCCTGCTATCATTCCCAAATTCTAGTCGGTGATAGAACTGAGACCCAAAGGGAACCAGACCAGATCTTCTGACACAAGCGAAGTCTTTATTGGTGGGGGAGAGTAGCAGGCTACCTAACAGATGAAGGTAACCTCCAAGCTAAGAAAACCATGGGCTTTTAAAACTCTTTTTTGGGGTGGGTGTCAATGGCCAGAAAAGCCCAAGGGGGGGAGGGTGTCCATAGGCCAGAACAACCCAAGTAAGGTGAGATGTTCGTCAGAGTCCTGCCAAAGCAGGTGAAGGCAGGATTGGCTTTTGTGGCCAAGGAGAACTGAAGTGGAACAGGTCAGGTAAGGAAAGGAAAGAAATACTGAGAGTTAAAGTTTTCCCAGGAGGGGGCTGGCTGCCTTGAAACTTATCAGGCAGCAGAAAGGAAAAGGGAGGGAAGGAGAGAGGGGCTCATACCAACTCTCTTCCCTCTTCTTAACTGGCATTCCCAGAACTCTTACCTATTATTTTTTGCTGAATCTCCTTTGCCATCTCCAGTTAAATAAAAGGCATAGAAAAAAATTTTAATTTAAGCTTATTGTGCAGCAAATTAAATCAAGTTTCCTTTGCTGAGGAATAAGAGAGAGAGAGGAATAAGCAACAGTCTCTAGCCATAGCTCATCTTTCATCAAGAACTAGGAAATTTAGACAACAACTCTCATGCAACAGTCCCCTGCTTTGGGAAGGCCTCTCCCAGGGAAACCAAACTGTTCCCTCTATTCTCACACCACAGCCATCAACACAGAAGCTTTTAGTTACCTTAAAAGATGTGGGGATTCACCCCCACCAGGAAGCTGGGGACACCAGCTGGGTCTGCTCCAGTCCAAGTCATCTCCATCTGGAAGTAGAGGCAGGTCCCTCAAGTTGAGGGCTCAGTCCCCTAGATGCCACCTGCCACTTCAGATGCCAATCCAAAGATCTGCTCTGTTTTACCTGTGCTTCTTACCAATGAGCTACAAAGCTACTTCCCACAACCCTTTCTTGTGTTTGGTTAATTTACTAGAGTGGCCCAAGGATTCAGGGAAGCAAATGTTTACTGGTTTATTATAAGGGAATCTTACCTGTGCAGTACTGGGGATAGAACCCAGGACCTTATGCATGTGGAGCAAGTGCCATACCGCTGAGCTATATCCTTACGCCTCTTTATTTCTTATTTTGAGGCAAGGCTTACTAAATTGCCCAGGCTGACCTTGAATTTGCCATCCTCCTGTCCCAACCTCCCAAAGATCTGGGATTCCAGGTGTGTTGCAAGGCGTATTTTAAAGGATACAAATAGGTATTTAGATGAAGATATATAATACTCTGATTTCTTTTCAGATCATCTAAATCTTTCACCTTTTAGTTGAAGACATATAGAATGCAAGAAGAATGGGATCAGGGGATCTAGGCCTTCCCCATGGGCCAGGATCAGTGATCTAAGAAGTTCTCCAAAACCTATCTTTTTTGAATTTTTTATAGGAACTTTGTTACACAAGTATAATTGATTAAACTATTGGGCTTTGATAATCAATTTAACCTCCAGCTACTCTCTGATCCCTAGAAGTCCAGATGGTGTTAATGGCCCAAACCTTCCTCTTTCTGATGATCAGCCCAATTTTGAAGCCACCTAGAGGCTGTAACCCATCAATCACTTAGTCCATATACAAAAAGTCACTGAATTTTGAAGACTGAAAGGATTTTAGAAGTTGCCAGGAAAAAAAAAAAAAGAAGTTGCCAGGCAGCAGGACAACGACCAAATACATATTTCACATCATTGTGACTGTGCTCCCTCCTGACACCTCGGCACACCCTTAGTAAAACACATTGATCCATTGGCTGCTTGACCCATATACAGAAAAATTCCTAGAGTGCTGGCTTTTGTGTGTTTTTTTTTCCTCCAATTTTAGGCCACCAGTAATTCTTCCATGAGCTTCTTGCAATTAAATCATCCTGAGCATTCTTTATTATTCATTTGTGGGACATCTATAGAAGTGGGATTAATTGAGTCAAAGAAAAACAATCTAGTTTGCAAATTGGCTAATGTCCATCTGGGTCACTCAGGTCAAAATGAACCAACTAGGAATCTGGAATGTAGAATTAATCTTGAGACTGGAAGGAAAACACGTCTTGAAGCTGCAGTTTTGGCACATGCTGCAGTTTTTAGCACAACTATTCTAAAAATTTTCTGGATGAATTTAATGACTGTTTATAGTTTATGAGCTAAAGTGCCAATTAAAATTTATTAGTCATTTATCATCGTCAAGACTTACTTGTCTGTTTCACTGAAACGCAATAAAGAAGGGAAGCTAATGAGAGTAACTGCTGGTGAGCGCTCAACAAAGGAAAGGAGGAAAGCAGTCTCTGGCACACATTCCAATAATTTCCTGTTCAGAGCAGGGCCAAACCTTTTCATTTTGGGAAAGGAAATTAGATGAAGAGGAATTTACTAATGAACCTAGGAATTCTCTACCTTCACAAACTTTCCATAAATTACCTGAAAGCAGAGAGGACTGAGAAGGTTCGTCAGGTAAGACGACACCCAGTGTGTGGAGGTGTCCAGGGCCATCTGAAGGCTTCCACCACCTTCCTGTGAGAAGCCTATTCATTTTCTTGCCTTCTCAGCTGGCCCCTCAAGGTGCTTATTTTTTTTTAATCTTATTAGTAGCTAAAATACTGAATATTTTCTGAACTCACATATTTTTATATGAAGTGTTATTTTTCTTATTTTCTAAATAACTTAGTGTTAAGGCATGTCATTTTCCATACAAGAACCACTTTTGTTGTTCTTTTTTAGATTTCCTAGGTGATGTTTTCTTTACCATTTTATAATCCATTTTATAACTTTATTGCCTTGTAGTCAAAGGATATTTTTGAAAGAATTTGGACTCTTGAATTTATTGAAAGCATCTTTGAGGTGTAACATACAACCAATGTCTTGGAAACAATGTATTCTAAAAACTGAGATATAAATTATTTTGGGAATAAAGCCTACTTGGATGAGAACAATCAGAGGTTCTTTATTGACAGATTGCTGCAGAAAAGACTCAGCCACTGTCAGTACATAATGTCTGTCTATTTTCTATGTATGTTCAGCCTCCCGGTGCATTCTTTGTGTTTATCTTTTTAAATTTCCCTTGTTAATTACAGTCTTCAAATTGTCTCTTTTTATATATTTCTTGCACATTTAATAGCTCATTAAATGTTGTTAAAAGCTTTCACACTTTCTCTCATCTTCCTGTAATATATTTATCAGTATTTGTTTTATAAATTTCAATAATTTGTCATTTTGTTTGTATAGGCTCCTGACTAGCATATCTCTAATATGGATTTAGGTAGTTAATGTCTGTCTGTCTGTCTCTGTCTCTGTCTCTGTCTCTGTCTCTCTCTCTCTCTCTCTCTCACACACACACACACACACACACACTAAAGCTTTTTATTTTTCTTCCCTTATTAACTTCTCTTTGAATTTTGCTTATGTGGCACCAATATCAATTTCATTTATGTGCTTTTCACTGCATTTGTTTGGACTAAGCATTTGGGATAACATCTCATTTTTTAAAAAGTATTGCTGGCATTTGTGTTCTGCTTTGTGACCATGCGTGCAATAATTTTCAGCATTTCCATCCAGGTTTAAATGCTTTGAGAATCACAGGAACTGGATTCCTTGGTTTTTGCTCCTCTATTTCAATTCAGTTTTCAGTTTTCTGCAGCTTTCTGGGTGTTCATTTCGTTTGCCATTTTCGTTTTGGGATATTGCATAGATAGGATTGTCAAACACCTGACATTTCAGGAGAAGTCTCTTTCTCTTCAACAATAAAAGATGGGTACAGGAATCTTGAATCCAAAATTCAAATCTCCACCTGTGTGGCTCCAGTGATGTTTGGTGTTTTGTGTCATAAAGGACAAATGTAAAAGCAGCCTGGTTTTCTTCCTTTTTGGTTAGCACGTTTCTATCTTTAGTTTGCTTTTTCTTTGAGGGCTTATCCTGTTGCCTGGTTAAATCCATTTACTGGTGTGGTATATAGCCTCTTCTAGTTATCAAGCAAACAGTTTTCATATACAGATTAAAGTGATTTGTGAGACCATTTTATTTGTGTTTTGAATGCTGATTTCCTTTCATTTGTTCTAATTATCAAAGAACACTATCCATTTGTTAGTAATTATAGGTTTTTATCGTTGACATATCTTGATTCTGTTCCTATACTTTGGAAAAATTATTTAAACTTTTCTAATTATAGATTTGATCTTAATTCTACTGCTAGTGACTTTAGCTCTTTATTATTTTTAACATTTTTAATTGATGAATAATAACTGTATGTATTTGTTGTGGCTGGTGTTTAGATGGGCCCCAAAAGCCTCATGTGGTCATAGGTGGGGCTTTTTCAGAGGTGACTGTATGTAGAGCGTGTGATTTATTCATGGTGCCCTGCTAGGATTCAAGGGGTTAGAATTAAGGGTGAGTGATTATTAAATCAGTCCACTAATTGGTTTGGCCCTGCTCCAATCCCTGGTAGCCTACATAGAGTATAAAAGGGGCAGGAAAGCTCTGCTAAAATCCCTTGCTTGTTTTGCTACCTTCTGCCGACCATGAACTCTTTCTCCTCTGTGATGCCCATCTGCCATGCCACCCTACCTTGGAACCAGACAGCTATGGACTGAAACTTATACAAAATGTGAGTCAAATAGACCTTTCCTCTTTTAATTTTGGGTGTTGGGTATTTTGTCTCAACAACAAGAAAAGCAAGAAAATATTTATGGCAATTAATAGTACTTTGATGCATGTTCACAATGTGGAGCTATTAAACCATTTACAGTGTGGACTGATTATAACAGTCTATCACACTGCATACTTATCTTTCTTGTGCTAAAAACATTTACAATCTAATTTTTAACAACTTTGAACTATGTATCTGTTGTGGTTACCATTCTGTGCAATAGATGGATAAAGCTTGTATCTTCCATTTAACTAAAACTTTGTGCTTATGGGCATCTGTCTTCTCACCATCAACCCTCTCCCTGCCCACTCTGGCTGGTGCTGTTCTCCTCTCTTCTTTAGCAAGTTCACATTTTAAGATTTTGTATATAAATGAGATCAGTGCTCCAAGGGGCAGGGAGTACAGGCACGTCTGTGGGATACTGATCTCAGTTCAATTTTAGTATTGCTGGGTTGTATGTTAATTTTACTTTTAGTTACCTAAGGCACCTCCACACTCCATAGTAACTGCCTTAATTTGCATTCCCACCGGCAGTTCACAGGGATTCCCTTATCTACACCACCGTAACATTTATCTTTTGTCTATATGAAAGTACTCATTCTTGCAAAAATAAGGCAGGAAATTTTCACTTGTAGTTTAAATTTGCATTCCCTGATAATTTGTGTTGTTAAGGATTTTTGATATACCTGTTGGCCATTTGTGTTTTCTTCCGAGAGTGTCTTCATTGGTCTTTTGACCATTTCTGATTAACTTATTTGTTTCCTTATGATTGAGTTGAGTTTAGTGCTTACCCCTTATCAGATATAAGGTTTGTAAATATTTTCTCACAGTGCCTGGGGTGCCTCTTCACTCTCTTAATTGTTTTCTTTGCTGTGCAGAATCTTTTTTGTTTCAGCAACTTAATTTTGATTTTTTTCCCCATACTATAGGGCTCATATCCAAGACATCTTTGCCTAAACAAATGTCTTGGACATTTCCTGTATTTTCTTCAAATGGTTTTAAATGTTCAGACCTTAAGTTTTTAATCCATTTTGAGTTGATGTTTGTAAATTATGTAAGAGAAGTATCCAATTTCATTCTTCTGCTTGGGGATATCCAGTCTTCCCAGAACTATTTATTAAAGAAACTGTTTTATCTCCATTGTGCACCCTTGGCACATTCACAAAAATCAGTTGGTCATGGTTTATGTCCATTCCTAGGCTCTGTGTCCTGTTCTACTGGTCATGGTTTCTATTGCTATTTAAGCCTTGTATGAACTGCACTGATGAGGGTAGCTTCTCCAGACCTCTGGAGAGGTTCCCATGGGATCATTGTTGTGCTCTCTGGGCTGGAACCGAGATAGAGTTGTTTCCAACCCACCTTTGAGACCCAGAACTTCAGATCTGTCTCTGCATCACAAATAGGCTTGTGTCTCATTGCATTCCTGGGTGAGTGGGCCTTTCTCAGACTATAGCGACATTTCAACACCCACAATGGGACAGAGGTCAGAGTGTCAGCCGACAAGGATGCTACTTGATATTCCACCCTCTATGTCCCAAGGTGGGCAGAATCACCCTCAGCCTGCACATAGGAGTGGTCAGGACCAAGACCCAGGTCCATGTGAGGACCCACTGAGGGAGAGGTTGGCTGGTATTGCATAGGGACTCCAATGAGTGCACCTCTGGGGCCCCCTGCTGGACAGAGCTTCCCCCAAACAGAGCTGGAGAGACTGAGACCAAGTCCTGGGACTGAGGCATAATTTTGTGTGGGACCCAAGTTGGCAAACCTGACTTGGTGGTAGCCACAGGTGAGACTGTCAACCATTCTCCACAGGGGCAGGCTTGCTCACAGGTCACAGCTAGAGCTAAAACATGAGGCCTCCGTAGGAGCTGCTGTGAGCAAGGCACCAGCAAATTGTCCAAGTGCATTTCCTAGAAGCTTTCTGCACAAGTAGGGCTGCAGGGCTGCAGGACTGCAGCTGAGAGGGTCTGGTACCAAAAAAAAAGCCCCTTATATCTACTACAGGACAGAGGCCCAAGGTTCCCAGCTGGCACAGAGGGCTGTGTCTCTTGCCAGTGTCCTTCACTACCAAGAAATTTCCCAGGCTACCTAAGAGGGGCTGGAATTAAGCTTTGGGGCCTTTTCAAATTTCCTGTGGCTAGCAAGCCTACAAAGGTGGTACAAATAGTTTATATCAGACACAATACCCAATACCTATAAGTTAAAGGAGAGGTTATGCAACTCAGAGTTTCAAGGGATTCAGTCCATGGCTAGTTATTCCAGGGTAAGAAAATCATGGCGTAATGTATGGCAGAGTCAGGATGCTCAGTTCTTGGCAACTGGGAAGCACCGCAGGGGAATAGTGCCAGAAAGGTAGGGGCCAGAGAGTAGATACACTTAGGCCCCAAGGTCACACCTCCATCACCCACCAAGATAAACTCACAAGTGTGCTCCACCAATCCCCAGGTAGATCCAAAGACCAATCAAGGTGATATGCCACCCCTTCGTAGTTCCCTGCAAAGGCAGGACAGTTCCCTGGCTTTAGTCTTCAGTATCTGCCATGTGAAGAAAGCCACCCAACCAGTCCCAGTGGCTGAGGCAAGCGAGTCTCCTGCCAATTTCCTGCAAGAGTAAGATTATTCATGGACTCTGGCAGAGAGGGCCTGGGTCCCTTCAGGATCACCTGTCTTGTTTGGACATGCTGGCGAGTGTCTCTTTAGGTCCTTGTGTGAGTAACACCAACAGGGACCACAGCTGAGCAGCACTGGAGTGAGTTGCAGGATGGTTCTCACAGAGACTGATCTCAGGTTGCCTGAGAGGTGCTAGTGCATCTGACTTCTCCTGGGCTTGGAACAGACAATTTGGAAGCATATTTAGGCTCATGGAGATATAGCTGTGTCTCCATCTTTCACCTGGGCCTGGATCTCCGCTCTCAAATGACCTTCCCACATTCCAGGCTGCACCAGCACTCCACAGTCTGAACTCCAATGTGCCCTGGAAGACAGTTTTGAGTCTGGATGGACATGGAAGTTGTGTTTGTGGAGCAGACACAAGAGGGTGACCTTATATTCTGCCAGGCTGCTAATGTCATCTCTACTCTTTATTATTTCCAAAATATCTTAAAAGTTGTTTGCCCGTGATAAGTTTAAAAACATTCTTCACGTTATCTACCTTTTCATTTCTTTCAGCTTTTTGTTATTTCCTTTTTCACAACTTACATGTCTCATTACCTTGTTTTTCACATTTTATTCCATAATATCAAAGTGTTCCCGCATGTAAAAAGAATGTAAAACAGACATTAACTCAAATTCAAGTATGTTTTCAGGACTAAAGCTTTTTGGAATGCATATTTTTATGACATTTTGTGCTTTTTTATACATACTGATCACTAGGAAATCTCTCTACTATAGGACTTACTTGGCTGAAAGTTGCTTCATTGGCTGACAACTGAATAAAGGCTCAGCCTGCCCATTAGATGGTTCTTATAGGACTATGCAACACTATCACCCTTTGTGACTTTGACTTTGATGAGAAAGTTCATTTTGGTGTGGAAAACTGGCTCCTCCTAAGGAGGAAGAAAGAATATTATCCTATCACTGTAGGAAAAATTCAACTAAAAGGAACAATTCTTCTCCCAGGGAAGATCTGTATTGTTTAGAGCACTTAAGTTTCTTTTGGTCCCCTGCCTTTGGTCCACTGTTGCCACACAGTGTGGACTGAAAAGCCTCCTCCTTTGTAAGTATTTGTCTTCTCAGTTCTAGAATGAAGGTGCAATCTCCTTGATCTTCAAGAGGCTGAAGCCATCGAGTTCTAACAGCACTGTGCTTCCAATCAGAACTTTCCAGCTGGAAATGTTGAGGGGAACTTGTACATCTTCAGACGTTTGATAATTTAAAACTTTGCTGTAATCATTATAGCCACCTTTCTGAATCAGCTATGCCAGTCAGTAGTAGATCATAGTATCTGGTTTTCTGGCTCATGCAGAAGAAATGTGGTCTATGCATATAGTTTAAAGTTGGACTCTCATTCACTCCTTGTTCTGGTGCCTCAGTTTCAGAAGTTAACATACTACTATTCTATACTTCACTTATTCCTTCCTTGTTTGCTTCAGTAAGTATCATAGGCACATACAGTAATGCTGCATGGTTCCTGGCAGTAAGGTACCATAGTGCATTTGGTCACAAGTCACACCTTTAACAACAAAGCGGTAGAGCAGAACATTTTGCCTCTGTCATGGAAAGTCCCATGGTGAAGTGGGGATTGGGTTGGTCTTGGTGACACAGCCACAGGAGAGGACAGAAGGAGCCTCTCCCTGGTTTCAGGTGCTGTCTTAGTTCACTGTCAGTTACAAATATGCTGATTGACTGGTTCAGCTGACTGAATTCCGTTGTCCCACAGTTCCTGAGACTGGAAGTCCAAGACTGAGCTGTTGGTGGTGTTACTTTCATCCTCAGTCCTCTTCTTTGTTCTTCTCCCATGGCCTCCCTCATGCAGTCTGTGCCTTCCCCTTCTCCTCTTATGAGTTTTGTCCAGTGTGGGATCCTTTACCTCTGTGACCTCCATGAAGGCCTGGTCTCTAACCATTAGATTCTGAGTTACTGGGATTGGCACTTCAATGTACGGTTCTCAGGGGGACACAATTCAGCCCCTATACATGTTAACTAATGATTCCTGGAGAACTCCCTTGCACAGAGAAAGCTGTGTCCTAGAAACTTTCTTAGGAGTGAAGGGAGGAACCATCTTAAGCACTGCATGGCTAGCCTGCATCTGTGCCTCCCTGGCCTCCTTTGGGTTGCATGCTCTTAACTGAACCATTGGAAAGAATAGGACTGGCAATGACCCCCACAGGTTCAGGCTGAAGTCCAGGGTTCCACCTTAGAGATGTAGCTTCTTGCAGGGCACAGGGGCTGAGCAGGTACAATGAGTACTTGAATTAAATTGAGCCAACATACTTAACAAAAGAAGTGAAAAACAGACATTGAGGAAGTAATCCCAGTGCATACTGCAAATGGTACCAAGGGAAACGGTCGCATTCCTGGCATTGAGGAGCTCACAGATGGAGAGAAGGAAAGTGAGATTTCTGCTGGGCTTCAGGTTTGGGGCTGCTGGGCACTCAGAACCTGATTGCAGAGCACAGCCCAACACCCTTCTTCCCAGGAGATAGAAGCCTCCTGAATATTCTTAAAGATGAGAAACGTTCAAACACTGTTTGAAGAAAGCCATATTTATTAAGTTAATCAATTCCATTCAACTCTGGACAACTTTCATAGAGCAAATAAACTGTTTATGTATTTCTCGATGGCATTTATACAGGAAAGTGGGTAGTGAACAACACCCTTAAGACATTCACAAATATCACCACTTTCCACCTGCTTTGTGCCCTGCTTTGACGTGTTCTAGAATGTTCCCCAATGGTCTCATGTGTTCAGAAGTGGGGCTGGTGGGAGGTGATTGGATGATGGGGCAACTTCAGTGGGTTCATCCCTGGGTGAGTGGAATACTGCCCCATACTCACAGCACTAGAACTGTGGTCTGTTCCCCACTGTAACAATTAAGAGAAGCTTTATCAATTGTAGTACCTCTTATTCCAGTTCTCTTTAAGTTACTGTTTCTTGGGCAATAAAAGCGCAGCCACTGCGAGGTAAAGAGAAACCACAGGGGATCTATGATCAGCTTTGTCCTCTACATTAATCACACTGTGTCCTCCTTAATTCTGAAGGTTTTTGTAGAATTTAGGCATTGTTCCAAAATATGAGGAATCAACACTTGTTTCTAAAATATGTTCATATAGCATTATGTTTTAGACTCAGCCAATTCATGGCATTCCAGGCTTATATCCCGACCGTGTTTCTAGCATGTCTAAAAAACTCCTTTCCTTATGCTCAGCTTTTCTATCTTGGTTGATACCGATACACTACAGCTGTGTGGCTGCTGAGGACAAATATGAAGCCATTCTAGGCACCTCCCCTCCTCTCACACTAAACATCTTACTCATCAGGAAATCATCCAGCAAAAATGTATCTCAGAACCTACCTCTTACCCATCTCTATTGCTTCCACTGGTCTGAGTTATGCTATGCCTCACCTGGATAACTTCAACACCCTCCCACAGGTATGCCTGCCTCGATATTTGCCTTTTATAGGCTGTGCCAAGAATAGAAAATCACAGCCCACAAGTCCCATCTGGTCAGCTGCCTGTGTTTATAAATAAAACTTTTATTGGAACACAGCTAGGTCATTCATTCTCATCTTGTCTATGGTTGCTTTTGTGCTAATGTGGCAGAGTTGAATAGATGTGGCAGATATTGTGTAAAGCCTAAATATTTACCATCTGACCCTTTAGAGAAAATGCTTGCTTGCCCGTGGCCTAGTCTCCATTTAGAAGCCTGAAAGGTCTTTTCAAAATGAAATAGGTCAACTCATTCCTATGCCCCCATCCCTCCTATGAGCTTCTAGTATACTCAGAATAAAATCCAATAGGGACCCTAAGGCCTTCAGGGCTACAGAATCTTGCTTTCCCTTTACCTTCCCTACTTCACCTCTTCTCAGTCTCCTCATTTCAATCCCAAGGACACCTGGCTGTTCTCCCAGTATGCCAGGAACATTCCCACCTCAGGGCTTCTGCCTAGGGAGCCCTTTCCCTAGATGATCTGCATAGCTTTCTATCTTGTCCTTCAGATCTTTGCTTGCATATCATTTTCCGATGTGCGTTTCCTGATCAGCATGGGTAATCCAGCCCAGGAGCCACAGGCCCTCCATTCCTGACTTCCTTACCCTGTCCCACTTTTGTCTTCTTAATCACAGAAATTTTGGTAACTATAATTTCCTTATTCATGGAGTTCACTGTGGATACTGTGTCTATCCTCCAGAGAATATGAGACAGGCGTCTCTACTTTCTGCTCCAAGACCATGGAACAGTTATTATTTAACCTATATTTGCTGAAGAATTGGGTGAATAAATGAATGAGTGGAAAATGAATCTAAAGTTCCACATAGGTCCACTCTACTAAGCACTTTGGGAAACAGTTAGAAAAGGGTGATATGTAGTTTTATATCCAGAATTATTAGTTCCTTCACAATGGAAGGAGTGCAGGGATAAGACATTGAAATATTAGCACTAAAATTACTAATTAAAATTACTAATATAACCAAATATATAAATATCTTTAAGTAAAAGAGAACAGAGAAAACCAGAGTCATCTGGGAAGGCTCCACGGAATACCGTGAACCATGCCCAGAAGAGTAGAGAGCATGGACAAGAGGGACAAGGATCCCACCGTGCTCCAGGTGGAAAGCACAGCAAAAGCCAGGGGCATGAAAGTGTGACCCCTACCGTGGCAGGGACCAGCAAAGTACTAGCCCTCACCCGGCAGTCCAGCTTTGATGTTTGGGTGTGTCCGTATCAATCAATCAATTGATCTATCAATCCATTCATCAATCAGTGGGACACTGAGGCAGTGGTCTAATTCTCAGGGACTATCTGTGCAGAAAAGATAAGCTATAGAAGGTAGTGTGGTGGCTTCTGGGGACCACCAAGGAGAGGGTGCAGGACAGCGAATGAGGGACATGACTAGTCCAGGCAGCACACTAGCCCATGTATTACAACACAAGCCTACATATTATAATACATGTACACGTTATATATGCAGACAACTACAGCTACAGATGTCAGCATAGCTGTACAATATTCAGAGGCACTCACAGCCTATATTTCTGTAGTTAAAGGAAGTAAATTGTGGAGTTAGGTGTCTGCTACTAGGCAAGAAAGACAAGCGCTAAATCCCACATGGTGATAGATTCATACAATCAGCTGAGCTTCTGAAAGCATCTGCTATCACCAAGCTTGTTCTGTATGCCAAAAATCAATGCTGGGCAAACAGGACAGAGCTCCTACCTAAAATGCAAGCTAAAGTAGAGAATGGGTTAAATAACCTGGGTAAGGCAGAGGTGAAGAATCTCAGAGAACCATCACCTCCTCTTGTTCTGATTCGGTGAGCACCAAGCAACCTTCTTGGGACTGCTTCAGGCCCCTCCATGGACTGTTACAAGGAAACTGGGGGCTGGGGGAGGGGCTGGCAGCAGGCTCTAACGGGAGGTTGAGGAGCAGTCCTCCAAGGATAGCATTCCCCACACTCTTGCCTATAGGAATCACCTGCAGTTACACACACACACACACACACACACACACACACACACACACTCACCCTGATGTCCACCAAAGATTCTGAGTTCATTGACTTGGGTCCAAACTAGGGTATTAATTTTTTTTTCAGAGAAGTGGGCTCCCCAGATCTTTCTAGTAAACAGGCAGTGTTACAAAGCAATGACAAGAGATAGTGTCCATATACAAGTGCTTAGCACAGGTGCCAAGAAATGTTAGCTTTTGTCCTTTGCTGTCCTTTTGTCCTTTCCAAGTTTGGGAAATCTGAGACAGGGGGCCAGGCTTCTTAGGGACTATGCTTCCCACTGTCTCACAGCTGCCTGGAAGATGAGAAGAGGTCAGACCATAGCGCTTCTTAGCACTGGCCACACATATGAATCCACAGGAAGTTTGCAAAAGTCCTGAGCCTTCCCTTGACCTGGCCTGCTAAGTCCAAACCCCCAGGTCTGGTCTCCAGGCTTCAGTGTTGTCCCCACTGATTATCCCCCAAGTGTCAACCACATGATCCCATCGCTTTTCTTCACTGAAATTGACATTTTGTCTATGCCGTTTCGGTTTTTAAAAGGTGCCTTGTGCCATAGCTGCTTGTTTATATTCCTTTTCACTTAGCTGTTCTGTTTTCACTCATTCCGCTTGCCCTCGGCATGCTGCCAATGTGCAACACAGGCTATATCATTGAAATAATATTAGTGTAATAATTGTCAGACTAAAGATACCTGGTTGGAACTGAGTTTTTCCTCTACTTTTCCATTTCTCACACTTTCTTTGCTGTAGTGTATGTATTTCCTTTCTTCTCACTGTAGCCAAAGTGATCTACTGAAAATTCAAATGTTATTATTATTGAAGCTAGGGGAAGGGTATAACAATTTATGTGAAACTGTGCATATATTAGCAAGCAGTAAATCATCATCTTCTCTTTGTGTGTGTGTGTGTGTGTGTGTGTGTGTGTGTGTGTGTGTGTACTTCAATAATAAATACAGTTCCCTGGCGACTGAGAAATGAACCAGTGTTAAGAACCACTGCTGTGGGAAAAGACTAAGGTCAGACTTCCAGACCCCCTGAGACCCCAAGCCAGGATCAGAGTGTGATAAAGAATGTGATGATACCAATCACCATGGAAACCTTAGGGCACAGGGATAGCCTAAACACAAACGCATTTCAACGTAAGAGCCAGAATAACACTTGTGGATTAAGGAGTAGACTTAATTACTTCTGAGAAAACTCCTTTCCTTATTTCTCAGCGGGCCTTGTAATCATCTCAGCTCTGTCCTGAGGCCCTCCCTTCCATAATCATTTTTTCTCCATTTACTCCCTCTGATATTCTTACACTCATCTGGGTATCTGTCAAAAGGCTACATTTTAGTGTCTCTTGCTGAATGGCAGCACTTGAATTCCATCTGCTCGTTTTATTAAAATCTAAATGGAAAAAAGGAAACAAACCTCTGCATTGTGGAGGCAATTCATATGAGCTGCAGGCTGCTGGCCTCTGGCTGCCGTCTGCAGAGGTGGATCGTGAGTGGCCTTCAGGAGAGGGACTCATAGTGGCTCTTAAAATGGATCACAGGCTGGACTCGGTCCTGGCACCCAGATCTGCAGCCACATTCACGGCCCCACAGCAAACAGAATTTTAATTGTCAGAGCCACCATGGTGAACAATACACAACTGCAAATGTGCTCATTCAGAAGCCAAGCCCATCACCTCAATTTTCTGCAAGAGTTGGCATTTTATGAGTCAGTGTGCTCACAGTCTTGCTAGCACAGTCCTTTGAACTAGAAAGGGAAACGCCCAAAATACTGTAGAAAGGACAGGAAGGGTTCATGTTACGCTGTCAGACCATGCAACCTGCAGGGTTCCTCCTTTATGACCCATCTCCAATGCCAGTCCAAATTAGGAAACCTAGAAAAAGTATTTTAAAAATAATAACTGAAAGCCAGGCAAGGTGGCACACACCTGTAATTCCAGCATTCAGGAGGCTGAAGCAGGAAGATCGCCACAAGTTTGAGGCCTGCCTGGACTATATAATGAGTTCAAGGCGAGGCTGAACTACATAGTAAGACCCTGTCTGAAAATACCAATAATAATAATAATAATAGAATTGAATTGAATTGAAAAGCAAAAAAGCAAAAGCTCTAGGTGTCAGAAATGAAGAGCAAATCTTTAGGTGGGGATTTCACAGGAGTTGAAGCTCTTCAGAGCACAGTAAAGATAAAGATGTGATATGCAGAGGTGGGATTTTTATTCCTTTGAGGAAAAGTCAAGACTTCAGGTCAAGCAGGCCTGTTATCCAGCACTCTGGGAGGATGAGGGAGTAGGGTCGTAAGTACAAGCCCAACCTGGGCAACCTAGCAACTTAGAAAGCCTCTGTATCAATATAAAAAGAAAAATAAAAAAGGTGCTCAAGATTTAGCTGAATGCAAAGGCTCTAGGTTCAACCCAGAACAAAGGAAGGAAGGAAGGAAGGAAGGAAGGAAGGAAGGAAGGAAGGAAGGGAGAGGAAAGAAGAAAGAAAGAAAGAAAGAAAGAAAGAAAGAAAGAAAGAAAGAAAGAAAGAAAGAAAGAAAGAAAGAAAGAAAAAAAGAAAGAAAGAAAAGGGGCTGGACACCCACAGATAAGTGGGGAGCTGGCAAAGCCCAGCTGTTATAATTTGTATCTAGCTGACCCCCAAAGCTTGATGAAGTCATGGGGGGAGCTTTTCAGAGGGGCTGGATCCAGTAGGTATGGTACTGGCTTCAGGGGTGTCTGATTACTAAATCAGTCCACTGATTGGTTTGGCATAGTTCTTGGTAGGATTAGAGGTATGAGTTCTACACCCACCCAAGGATGAGTTGCCTGAATGAATATAAGGGACAGAAAGAGGGTAATGTGCTCTCACCTATCTGCTTGCATAGACTGTTTCTCCTCTTTAGTGCCCTTCTGCCATTCCATCATGCCTTGGAGCCAGCTGACCATGGACTGAAACCTCTACAAACTGTGAGCAAACTGGAGTAAAAATTTCCTCCTTTAACTTTGAGTGTCAGGTATTTTGCCTCAACAACAAGAAAAGTAACTGTGACTGGGAGCTGGAAAATCTCCTTGGCCAGGTCTTGTGCTAGCTCTCTCTAGAAATAGACACCTCAAGAGATAAGACTGTAAGCGCACAGCGCCCCTTGTGGCAGGCACTGGTGTGGCTGGAAAGGCTCACTGGACACGTGCAGGGAATGTCACTCCCATAAACTAGTGCTCCCCCTGGTCACTGATAGTGGCGCGACAACCACCCTAAGTGCTAGTGGCTGCAAGCAACAGCTTGTTTGTTGCCTTTAGAGTTTCTGAGGCCAAGAAGAACTGAATCGGGGCACAGAACAGTGGCTCCTCTTTGCTCTGTGATGTCTGTGGCCTCACCACATCTTCCTGATCTAGTCATACATGGCTTCCAAGATTGCCAAGTAGAAGCTGCAAGTATCCCTGTGAAGCGCCACTTCTGCCACATCTGCTTGGTCCAGCATCACCTCCTTGCACCAGCCAGGGGAGGAAACCACACTAGGCGAGGGTATGAAGAGCATGAGCTGTGGCTTGCTGGAGACACTGTTGGGTTATGCTGCTTGAAATGCCCAAAATGCCAGTACTTGATGTGGTTGCAGAAATTATGATGCAAAAATAAAACAAAAACATGATTTAATAATCAGGCAATCCAAAGGTATCCTCAAAAGTGATCATCAAACTGCACTTCAGAAGGACCTCCGCACATGATAGCTCTCCAAAGACTCCACATGACAGGTGGACTCAGGAGAGGGAAGACCAGCACAGGCCGTGTGCTCCAGGCTGAGCCTCTTTAAGGGTTACCTGACAGAACACACAGGCCCCCATCCTAGACCCACTTGGGGATCTAGTCCAGTGTTGCTAGAGAAATTGAGCCAGGGTCAGGGCTGGCTGTTAGTGAAGTGTTCCAGAACTTTAGCTATGTGTGGAGGAGAGATGGAGACCAGGAACCACATAAGGAAGGACCTGGGCTTGTCTGGGAGGCCATGAGACCACATGTGCATCTGTAAGAAATTATGCAGGATCATAGCCCTGCCATCTCAACCTAGTAGCAGTGATCTCAGAAAAGGAAGCACCTCCCCAATGCCCAAGACTGGTGCAGTTCACAGGAAAGATGTGTGCTCAGATTTCACAAGTGACAAGGCCTATGGTGCTCCCACTGCCCAGAGGATGATGAACTGAAGACCCAACAGGATGAAGCTGGCATGTGGGTAGTCAGAGTCTTCCTCCATCTATCTGTACCACTTCAGAACACAGCAGAGACTGATGGTCCTGTCACTGGGGCTGCTTGAAAGGCAGCTGAAAAAGAAAGGACACCTTGTTTAGTAAAATTTGGAGTCTCTGGCATGTAAAGGTAACACTATCCCAAGCTAGGACTGCTCTTATAGTAACTAGGTGCAAATGTGATTCCAAAACATTTTCCTCCTAATGAAATCTTTTTGACAACTAATCAGACCCAAGTGAACTATGAAGTGATCCAGCAATGGAAACACTGGAGAGAGTCGCAAAACCCTCCCCACCTCTGGCCTTGCCTTAAACCCACAACAGAAAGAATGTCACAGGATCATCTATCCCATCTCCTCTCCTCCCTGTCTCCCTGGGGTCATGCAATGGGCTCAGGCCAATAAACTGTGACCAGCAGGGATTGTGTGCACCCACACAGAAGAAGTGTAGGGATGTCCTTCTGCCTGTGTCTCTTCTGCAGTGGTGACTGAAGAGAGCAGAGCCCTCATTCACTGAGGCACTCTGCCCTTGGAGCTGGCTTGCAACTGAAGCACCATAATTGCTGCCTGTTTGTTACTCCAGAGATGGGTGGGCTTACATTTGTAGCCCACAGATACCCAAATGTGGGGTCCATCACACGGGAGGGCTATCCTAAGTGTAGTTCCATGTGCACATGAAGAGAGTCTAGCAGACACAGCCCTGGGATATATGGGCAAAGGCGGAACATGGAGTGAAGTCCAGCTCAGAGTGAAGCAGATCCAACTGGTTAAATCCAAAGATGAGAGTGAACAAGGAGCCTTCAGCATGGAGACCACCAGGATATGCTAGAGAGAGCGTGGGGCACAAGCCAAGCAGGACTTCATCTACAGATGGACCAGCTACATCTCAGTGCAGCACACACTTGAAATGCAACTGCTCTGCCCTCTGTCTGTAGAGAGATTTCTGCGAGGACATTGAGGTGACTGGCAAAGAGGTACTGCTGTTGTTCCTCTGCCATAGACAAAAAGTGACAGGCATGTCAACACAGACCTGTGAAATGATGGCAACCATCACACCCAGATCTCGACTCATTCCGTGGTGCCCTGGAAAAAGCTGAGTATATTCAAGAAGGTGCTGCCTTTCTACTTTAACTTTTATCTAAAAGAACAAGAAAATGACACAATTTGGGAGCATATTCCAAAATCAGGGTTTCTAGTTCTAATCCTGCCTCCACTGATTTCTATTAAGAGAGCTTGCGAGTTAATTACTTGACTTATTTCTTCTTCCACTACCTTATTGGCCAAATGGAGATAAAAGGAGTTTCTTTTTCATGAAGCCAGTATAAGAGTACAGCGGACCATGAGAAAAGAGATTCAGCACTCTGCCTGGTACATAGGTCTTCGAATGTTAGCAGTCATGTCTACAGTAGAACCCTCTATGTACTAGTCAAGAATCCTGCCTCAGCCTTTACCTCTTCTCCCCTACATGTCCAACACAGGCCACTTTCCACCTTCTACGCATGCTGTGCAACCCCTGGGATCCCCACTTGGAATGACAGCATCAAACTCAAGGCCCCACTTCCATTCTGTCTTTGGGTGTTCCGGGTCTCTGATCCTCCACCATCCTGGTGTGTCTTGTACAAAAACTGAGGTATTAGGGGAAGATCATCCAAAATCCTGCAGGTGCCCCTGTGCTACTGAGGGTTCTGGTAGAGAACCAGGTGATCTCTCTCTTGGGATGCCTTCTTCCCGGAATGTCTTCTTTCCCACTTACTTTTGAATATATGCAATTCTGAAAAACAGAACACATTCATTTGGTTAAAATACAAAAATTCCAGGTACAGGCTATATAGCAATCTTACTAGTCACAAATACCTCAGTATAAATGAACTTCTCAGATACCTTTTCTGAAAACAGGTTTCAGGGTGCTGTAACAAAAGGTGAGGGATGTGGCCATTTGGAAGACAGTTAAAAAGGGAAATGATTCAAATGAAAATGCCCTGCATTGAGCAGAGATGGTTCTCTACATGGTACAGAGTCCACCTGCTAGAGCACCCACCTGCCCATGACCAAAATAAACCAAACCCCAAACATCCAAGGAGGATATTATGATTTAGATCTAGGATTCAGATATGAGGCTTTGGAAGGTGATTGGATCATGGGGATGGTGTGCTCTTCAGTGGATTAATCCATTGATGAGTTCATTAATATCTGTGCTGTGAGGAGGTGGGGTCTGATTAGGGAAGGTAGTGGAAAGGTCTATTTTTATTCCTAGCTGTGTCTTCTCCCTCTTTCTGTCTCCTGTCTGTCGTGAGTGAGCAACTTTCTTCACCACACGCTTCCATCATGCTATTGCATCCTTGGAACCAGTGACCATGAACTGACCCCTCGAAAGCCATGAGCCTAATTAAAGCTCTCCTTCAAATTTTGGGTATCGGGAATTTTGTACCACTGTTAGGAAAATGGGACGCTTGGGGTTTCACCCAGAAAGAACAGAACTTCTGAGTCCTGGGGTTGCAGAGTATATTGTCATGACCTAAGGAGTTGGATCTGGTCATGGGTAGGCACTGAGTCATCATTAGGCACTGAAGGCGTCTTTAGTAGGACAGGTTCTGCTCCACCCGGGAAATTCTGAGTGCCGTCAAACATGGCAGATGCTTGCCCTTCCAGGATCTCCTGACCGAATACGAGTGTCACTGTGCCCCACCAGAGAGTGTGAGCCCAGGAATAGGCAGGATGGGTGATGGTGCAGCCTGCCTGTGCATTATCCTGGCATTGTGTTTCTGTGAAGTGGTTGTAAACTTTTTAGTTTATACCAACAATAGTAAGAATAATAGTAAAAATAATAATAATGACTTCAGGGAACTTCTGATTTTATCCCCTCCCATTTTAGAAATTAAAATTGAGAAATTTTAAAAATATTTATATATGAATTCATTTTACAAAACACTAATAAAATGTTAGCACACATGACTTAGCTTTAAACATAAAAATAGTCCTTGTATCACTTTATGCTTTGCAAAATCTTTTCAATGCCAATTTCTCTGTTCACTGGCTATGATGTCCCCAGGTGGCATGCGTGGAAAACTTTACAGTACATACATGAGAGGCTGACAGTGAAAAAAAGGCAAATGGTTGCTTAGGATTATTATGAAAATAATTTTAACTTTTCAGACCCTCTGGAAAAACCTTAGGAGCCCCCAGGTAGCCTTGACTGCCAGGAAGACCTCAGAATGGGAGGATGATGTCCGTGATTGGGTCAAAACCATCCTCTCCTTGGCTCCTAAGTGCCTGGTAAAGTCTCCAGGGCTGGAGAGGAGGGCAGAAGGGGTTTTTCATGATGAAAGACATGCCCAGATTTGAGGCCAGGAGTCTGCAGAATAATTATAGATTTGCCTGAGATAGAAGAGTTGCAGGACTCCCCTGAAGCTCTGGCGTCTGCGGGGGAAGCAGCTGTCATCTGAGGAGCACAGACTGAAAAGCACCAGGAGCTGTCCCATGTCATGTGCACAAATGTGGAGAATACTGACCTCCATCTGGAAGGTCTACAGGAACTGAAGATAAGTCCAAAGTCCTTTACAGACACACACAGATATGTAAAACTCAGGAGCTATTGTGGCCTTGTTTTGCTGATGAGAAATCAGGTGCTCAGCAAAATGCCCAGTGGTCAGGAAGTGCCAGAGTCCTGATAGGCACGCAGAGTTGTGTGAGATCAAAGTGGCACTTTACCAGTCCTGCTGGTTAGGTGAAAAGGTGCCCATGCTGGCAGGGCACAGAGAGAGGCAGAGAACACTGTGCTCTGGATGTCTATCCAGAGCTCACGGGACATGACAACTCTGTGCTGTATTGCAGGTATGGGATGCTCCTCAAAGATCCATGCACTAGAAACTCAACCTCAGTGTGATGGCAGTGAGAAGCGGTGGGACCATCAAGAGGGTAGGTGACTGGGACCTGGCCATCTTCCGGGTGGGAATAGTTCTGCTCTCAGGGGAGTGCATTAACTCCCACAAGAGCAAAACTCTCTGAAGAGAGAGCCTGGCCCTTTGCTAGCCCCTGCCTCCTGCTTCGCGTGCAGCCTCTCCCCTCCTCTGCTTGCTGCTGCTGCTCATGGCGACACAGCACGAGGCCTTTTACCAGACGTTGTCACACATCCCGCCTCCAAAACTGTGAGCCAAAATTCACCTCTTTTCTTCCTCAAGCTCCCAGCCCTGGTACTTGGTTATGGCAACACAACAAGGAGCGCAACACCTGGCAGGAACAGATGGGCACTTAGGACCTATCACTGCCTGTGGGAGGTTTGCACACAGGGAAATCAAGACAGACTGGCTTGGTGTCAGAGGGACTTGATGCCAGGTGCCTGTCTGGGAGTGCCTGTGTGGATGTGTGCCTGCAACCCAAAGGGGGGCATGGGCTTCTTCCTCCTTTTGTTTAGATGCTAATGCCTGCTGTGATTTGTTGCCAAGTGTTTTTCTCTCTGGTGATTTGGGAGAATAGAAGCCAGGGTTAGCATGCTGATTACTGGGGTCTTGGTGAAGAGGCAGATGAGCTAGAAAAGATCTTCCCGCCATGAGACCCATCACATACTATGCCTGGACAATGGTGACATTCTGTCTCTAGGCTCTAGGCACCATTGAGGAGTTTTAGAAATTTAGTGTTATGAGAAATAAGACAGGGGGAAAAAAGAGAAAAGGATTTCTCATATAGCTGGCAGTCTACTAAATAAATATATAGTTCATACGTGCTCCTTGTAATGAGGATTCAAACTATACCCTCACAAGGCTACCAGAGAATGTCCCTAAATTGCAGGCAGATTGTTTTCATTCCCTAAAGCAAAAAAATGTAGATGGACTTCCAGTTCACAATCGTGCCTGGCTAGCAGCCCACAGCACAACCTGTCCCATTTTCTCAGTTTAAAAAAACGTGAGGATAAAAATATGGAAAACTCTCATTACTATGAAAAACCACCAGTGACAGACAATCTAATGTCAGAATCAGAGAGGAACTGGCACTAATTATAAAGCAGATGGAGTTATATTAAGAAGCAGCAAGCCAAGGAGCCCTCTGTGCCCCACCTGGGGTACACTCACAAAATGCAGATGGCCAGACAAGGGCAAGGCAGAGGTGGCAGCCCTCTTTGTGGGAATCCAGCCCATCACACAAAGGGACACTAAGCCTACATGCTACCAGGGGGCAAGATAGCAGAGCACAGACTGGGCACCATTCTCCACACTCTCAACAGAAACACAAGTCCCCAAGGGAGAATTGGCAGGATACAGGGTGGACGAAGGGTATGATGTAGTGTCCACTCCCACAGATGAGAGCTAGAAGTGGGAGTGTGCTGATAAGAACTCTCATAGCTAGGGAGCCTAGAGGAGTTCTCTGACATCAGTGCTGTGTTGGCAGTTGTGTGTGTGTGTGTGTGTGTGTGTGTGTGTGTGTACATGTAGATACTACAATAATGCAGAGTCTTAACAAATCAGGCAAAGGAAAGAGAGAAAGACTGGCCTAGACAAACTTGGAAATGGCCAGCACCACACACACTGAGCTTCTCCAGATGTCCCTCAGGAGAGGGTGTTATCTGTTCACTGCACAGTGAACATCGCAAGAACAAGAATGACTCATTTGCCATATCTGCTTCTAACCATCAAATCTGGGGAAAATCTTTTTTTTTTTAGAAAGTAATTAAAGAACCCATAAACAATTTGGACTGTAAGAGTATACTTTATACCAAGAAAGTGGAAACAACATCTGGAAGGCTCAGAAGAAAGGATAGCTCTGGGGGAAAACATTCCAGGAAAAGATATCTTAAGAAAATGTTTTCGTGTTATCTCGGGATGCTAGAAGACATAAATAGGAAGAGTGTCAGCACAAAAGTGGGGAGAGTATAGGACTAAGGAGACAGGATGAGCAAAAGCGGTGTAGGCGAGGAGCAGTGCAAATAGCAGTTCAGCAACATCGGCCAAAAAAGCAAACTTCATGATGAAAAGGGCCAACAGATGACTGGGAAGACGAGTCAGAAAGCCTTCCAGAGTGCTCAGGGGGAGAAGAAGGAAGTAAGGAGCATGCAGGAAAAAATTGAGATGGAGGCCAGCAAACAGTGTTCCTGGAAGAGAATGAGCAAATGGAAGATAAGAAAGAAACCTGAAGAAGAAGAAACCCTCCGTGAGCTAAATGAGCGTGGAAAGGGGGTCTGTGTGTACAGACACCGGGGTCCCCTGTGCGAGTACAGCCCTGGAGAGGAGGGCTCATCACTTTGAGCACCATATCCTGCAGAAGTATTAGTAGTCATCTACTCAACAAATATTTTATTCCAAGTCTATGTCAGACACTGCAATTATCAAGATTAAACAAAGCATCCCCAGAGTCTTAGGTTGAATCAATTTCTTACTTGCCATACTAACACTGATTTTACATTTCTTCACTAAACCAAGTACCAGAACATTGTGGAAAAACATTAACTTTGTAAAGAGGAGAGTTGGTGGCCCAGGGATTCTGTAGGCTGCCACATTACTTTCTGTATGTGAAGGCAAATAAATGACATATGCACACATGCATTGGCTTAAAATCCATTACATTAATATTGAATGCCTTAAACACTTAAAGGTGTCCCATAATCAATGAAGAGTTAGAACAGAATTAATGAAGAGCAAATAAGTTATGGTATAGAAGTCCTGGAATTGTTGAAAAGCTGATAAACATAAGTAATTCGTATATGAGGTTCCACATTGAAATATATACATAGAAACTATATGAGGAGAAGACTATATACTAATGTGTATGCCTTTGACCAAACAATTCTATTAGTTGAATTTCCCAAGAAATAATTAAAGAATAGGTTTGGCACCTTCTAGGCAAAGATATAATTTGCACTGTTAGTTGCAAAGAGAAAAAAATTAAAATAAGAACAAAATAATGACAGATTTGCTTACATAAAAATATAATAAACTTTACATGGGCAGCATGGAGGATGCCTACAATCCCAGCCCTCTGGGAAGCTGAAGCAGGAAGATTAAAAGCTTGAGGTCAGCCCAGGCAATTTACTAATGTAGCTTAGTGAAACCCTGTGTCAAAACAAAAAAGGACTGAGTACGTAGCTCAGGGAAGGCCTGGGTTCAATCCCCGTACAGAAAGATAAATAAAAAACATAATTTTTACCCATAATGAAACAATGTAGAGCCAAGTAGATAAAATTCATATGTAGGGTAATAAACTGTGATATGTCACTTTTAAAAAAGCAAGTGAAAACCTAAAATGACAGTATAATTACACCTTGGAAAAATCTGGATATATGCATGAAAACAGAAAATAAAGTCTAGCAAGCTCTGGAATCAAATGTCGTAAGTTGTAATCAATTATTGGATGAAAAGATTTTCCATGCTTGCTTTTTTTTCTTCTTTTGCTGCTTTGTCTCTGGCACACCCAAATTTTCTAGCTTTCCTGCATGTTACATATAAAAGATTTAAATGAGAATATGGGGGCTGGGGATATAGCTCAGTGGAATAAGCGCTTGCCTGCCTAGCAAGCGCAGGGTCCTGAATTCAATCCCCAGTACCGCAAAAAAAAAAAAGAGAGAATATATAGAATTTCAAAGGTGGAGACAGGATTGGAGGGTCAGTGGGAGAGACAAGGTGATTTAGGGAAATCAGGCGGGAAATGTTTTTGTTGAGAAGCCAAACAATGGCAGAAAGAAGGAGTAAAAATGGGCAGATTCAAGGGATTCTAAGGAGCAGGTAGTGACAGACTGGAGATTGGTTAGATCTGGAGCCCAGCCACAGATAACTACAGTGCAGTACATGAGCCTCAATGCAGAAGTGTCTCAGCCTTGAGTCCTCTCTGGCAGGAGATGGCAATTTTCAGAAGACATCATGCCTCCTCCACATGATAAGAATAAGGAAGAGACAACGAGAGCAAAGGAGGGAAAGGCCAAACATGCCCACCAAATCTGAGAGAAAAGCAAAGCACTGTTTCAAAAAGAAAGCAAAGCACTGTTTCCTTAGAACCATTGAGAGCACATGAATCTGAACAAATCCATCCATTCCCTGACACAGGAGTCCCCAGATAATGCTATCCTAAGCAGATGTGTTCCTGAATAGAGACCTCCAGGGAGTCCAGGACCAGCCAAGCACAGTGCAATCACAATTTCTAGGAAAACTCCATTTGACTTCAATGACTTGCAATGACAAAGTGATGTCCTGGTGCTCAGTCTTTATCACTATGACCTTCTTTGGGACTGAAGCCTTCATTCCCCAAGGATCTGCTCTACAATCCAGCAGATTGGAGCTCCCACCAGAGCATCAAGAGCATCACACAGGGAAATGTCCTCCCCAAGACCCATGTGCTTGAGGATTTGAACAAAGTATTCTTTTACGAGTAGGATGCACTTATTTCTAAATAGCAAGAAATAAAGTGTCTTGGTTACTTTTTTTCTCATTGCTGAGACAAAATACCTGACACCCAAAATTAAAGAAGGAAAAGTTTCTTTAGCTCATGGTTTGTGAAAGCTTCAGTCCATACTTGGCTGGCTCCAAGGCAGAGTGGCACATGGCATAGGGCAACAGTTCATGGCGGCAGAAGAAGCAAAAGCAACAAGAACTACAGGGAGGAGTGGCAGTGGTAAGCAGCCTCTTTCCTTCCATTACACTGTGTGTAAACTACCCACCCCAGGGCAAGTGTAGCACTCATACCCATAATTCCAACACTGGACCATCAATTAATCATAACTCCAGAAGCTGGCCTCATGACTGCATGAGGCCTTGGGGGGATGTCCAGTCACAAACCATAACATAAAGATAACCTGTAATTATCTTCCAGACATTAGAAATACAAAGCTGAGATTGCTGTTTCAAAGCATCATTGAAATTCTTTATCCAAAGATTTCTTTTTCACATGATGCAGTCAGCATTTTTACCAGTTATAATTTACAACAATAATGATAATAATTTTCATAAAACAATGGGAAAGTTACTATTAATCAGGGTTTGTTATGAACATATCTCACTTTATCTTTTTATAAAATATAAGCCATTCATTGTATTATCAACTGTATGAGAGAGGTAACCTAATCTCCACAGATGTCAAAGAGAAAATTTATCCTTCTGGTTGACCTAAAACCTATCTGCCTCCCACACTAACTGAGGAGTTAGTCTTTCATTTTAAAAATTATGTTGCTATGAAGAGAAACCATAATCTATTATACTTCCCATTTTGACCTTTGTCCTCAAAGTCATCCAATGCCAAATCAATAGCTGGTTTCTGTAAAAGTATAAATTAACATTGATTTCTTACTTTATTACCTCCTATAACTAGATCTTGAAATACAGCACAGCTAGCACAAAAGAAAACTTCTAGACAGCATGGTCATATTGCCACAGAAACAGATTCATTAAAAAACCCTGAAACCCTCAAAGAAAGAATGCATATATATAACCTTCCCTATGAGTTGGCAATCTTGTTCAGAGTTGGCTACAAACTCATTTCACCCACCCATAAGTCTGCATTAATTTCCTTCTTTATACCCATTCTCTTCTCCCAGGGTCTAGGTTTCTTACCTCTGGTAAAATGTGAAATGTCTGTGGGGTGTTCATGGAGGGAAAGAAAGCATGCAGCCACACTCTGGAGTAGAAGCTGGAAGCTTGACTTTTTAACCCTTCCTCCCAGTTATTTCTGCTCAGGTCACTCCTAGATGATGCCTTCAGAACCTATAGCATGGAGTGTGTGGTGGTCTGTACAATGTGGTTAGGAACATGGATTCATAAAACCTGAAGTGAAATCCTATCTCTTTGTCTAGTTAGGTGGCTGAATTTGGCAAGAATAAATCTCAGTTTCTCTGCTTTTTAAAATGGAGGTGCCTTCTCTGCTCTAGCAGCCAAGGGAGTCCTGCAACCTGCAAGGGTTCAAGAGCCGTAGGGAGGAGCAGTAGCCCTGGAAATAAATTTATGTTATCAAAAAAAATCCAGCATAAGGGGATTCGACACAGCCAGAGAGCGGTGGAGTACCATCAGAAAAGCTCAGACAGGGTACGTTGCAAAAGGTCTTCAGAAAGTGGGAGAGGCTCCCATACTGAAAACTGTTAAGGAGACATACATAGATCAAGTCAAACAGACAATTGCAGAAGAAAAGCTGAACTGCTGCAGCAGGTCCCCCCAGCCCCACCCCTCTCCATCTAAGAGACCAATCTAGTGCTGCGGAGACCAGCTCCCCACATATAGGCCCCCCAAATAATCCACTGGGGGAAGCAGAATTTTTGCATTCTCCACTCCAGCACTTTCTTCAGGAAGCTGAGCCCCTCTCCTCCCCAGACTCAGACCAGAGAGAGGCTGCAACATGGAAAGGGCTTCATAGCTGAATCTGTGTAGCTCATAAGGCCACCAATCAATTCACCATGTGTAAGCACATGGCCCCAGCACTCGCCTAAATAGTCTGCTTGCCCAGAGTCCTCAGAGGCACAGGCAAGAGCACACAGCTAGGCTGGCACCAGCTCTGAGGTCTGCAGGTCAGCTGAGTTTCAGGCAGTGCGTTCAAATGGCCTAGCATGAGTCCTACATGTCTGTTGGATGGCTGCGTCACAGGCACCGTCCCTGAGCACAGGACGAGTAAACTCTGTTGTTGCTTCACATGCCAGCATGTCACCTATCTCCACACTGTACATATAGTTGCAAAGTACGTGGCAGTCACCAGCAACCAAACTAAAACTAAGACAAGAAGGAACGGTTCAGACTCATAGACTCTTTAGCACTTTGGCATACTGCTGAAGAAAGAATTTGGAAAAAAGTAATTGCATCCACAGCCATCCCTTACAAAATTCCCGTCAGTGCTTATCAAGGCTTAGGGAACTCCACCTGTACCCTGGGCAGAGCAGCAGGGAACCTGGACTTGAGCAGGTGCATGGGCATGCACACACACGCACGGGCATGCACACACACGCTCACACACACGCACACACACACGCGCACACACGCACACACACACGCGCACACACGCACACACGCGCGCGCACACACACACACACCACTACCACCACTCAGGACTCTGCAGACTTCTGATACTGAGGGACAGAGCAATTCCATACCAGGCATTGCCATGTCCGACAGAATCCCCAGCCAGTGTGTGAAAGCAATTGCAGTCCCTTGAGGATGCCTACTGGAGAGTGTGCATGGGCCCAGCTCTGACTCAGTAATCTCTCACTTGCCAGTGAATCTGCCTGCCGATTCTACTATCGTGCCCACGGAAGGGCACAGCAAGGGTTCCTAACCCAAGGACCAGGTCAGTGGCAGACTCTGCTTACCGGCCTATAACTGGAAGAATGAAGTCCTGAGGCTTGAATAGCTTCAGTTCCGTAGTGAAAGGTCAAAGGTGATACTGGTGTGGCTGCAAATAATCATTCCCTAATCAGGGCAAGACGGTATGAGGGCAAACACCTGGGCTTCGTGGCAAAGTACTACATATGCGTTCTCTTGTTGGAGTTCCTGTCAGACGTCTTTTGGGTTTTGGTTATTTTCTGTTGTTTGATCTTGGTTTTTGTCTGAATTTTTTATTTTATGGAAAAAATAAAATTTCAAAACAAAATATGGGGAATAGCAATAGTTAATACATTGTGTATTGATTTTTTGTGTTTATTTGGGTTTTTTCTTCTAATTGCTTTTAGTTGTTATCTAGGATATCTGCATCTTTTCATTGTTCTATCTAGTTTCTTCAAGCTCCCACAGCAATACTATTGCCTTACTTCTCGATTCAAGATTTTAATTTATGTATGCTGCTCTCCCTCTCAGTCCTTTCTTTTCCCGTACTAACCCTCTATCCTGCCCATCCCATTCCTTTGGCCTTTCTACATCTCTCTTTGCCCCCAGCCCTCCCATACTTCTTTCCCACATTACGGTACACAGAGCTATCAACAGGTTCTGACAGCCACATCAGTTTCCTCAACCACAAAGCACACTTCACTCCTCCCCTGTCTCATCTTTGCCCCCACAAACAGCCTCTTCAAATCCTCAACACCAACTCTTCAACCAACTAAAAGTATTCCAACAGAATCTGACCTCATGTCAAATTTTGTTTTTTACCTGTCACTATGGTTCTTTTTCACAGTCTATTTCTCCCCTCCCTCTACGTCTCCTACCATATACCCACTTTCTATTTCTTCCCTCCACTTCTCCTACCACACTGAAGAGCAACTACTAACATTAAATGAACATAGTCTGTGTAGAGTATTAATAAAATATGGAAGGGTAAATGCAAAGTCTGTCTCATATAAGTGATGTGTGATCAGATCTGATGATGCTGTTATAACCAGAAGTCTTTCATTCTGAAAAACATAGGAACAGAGTCAAAATCACTCACATTAAACAACTGAAGGAATAAATACTATCTCTGTACATATGAAGCTGAAATTCCCTTATGAAGAAGCAGTATATTACTAAAACTCTTCATACAAACTAGCTCTCCCCATCCTACTAGACAGTCCTCAGAACTAAGAAGAGGGAAGGGGAAGTAAAAAATAGACATACATACACATGAGATCATGGAAGGCAAGGCAAAGGAAGACCCCACGTTTACTATCAGACCAATGAAAATAAAATGCACAATGAAAATATAAATCAACCACAGAAGAAATCACAAAAAAACTTAGAAGCACCTAGAAAATCAACAACGTTCTCCTAAACAACAAATGGGTCACAGAAGAAATCAACAGAGAAATTAAAGAATTTCTGGAAGTTAATGGCAATGTCCATACAGCACAACAGAACCTATGGAAATCAGAATCACAATGAAAGTGCTCCCAAGAGGGATGTTCACTGCAATCAGTACTCACATTAGGGAAACAGAGCAAGCTCCAGTACATAACCTCATGCAGAATCTTGGGATACTTGTGAAACAACAATAATCTAATCTCAAACTGAAGCTAAGGAGGGAAATCATAAAGATTAGAGCAGAAATCCATGAAATTCAGACTAAAAACACAATGTAAAGGATCAACAAATTGAAGATCTGGTTCATTGAAAGGATAAATAAAATAGATAAATACTCAACAAAGTTACCAAGAAGAGAAAAAAGACTTACATCAATGCAATTAGAACTTTTTCAAAAGGTGAAATCAGAACAGAAACATAAAAATCCAGATGATAGTAACTATTATGAAAAATTATATTCCAACAAATTAAGAAATAAATTCCTAGTCTCATATAATTTACCAAAACTAACCCAAGAAGACACAAAATGCTGAACAACCCAATAAACAGTGAAATTGAGATAGTAATAAACAAGATACCAACCAAGAAAATCCCAAGACCTGATGAATTTCCTGGTGAATTCTACAAAATATTTAAGATATTATATCAACAATATTTCTCAAGCTCATCAAAGAAATTGAAAGGGATGGAGTGCTCCCAGACTCATCTATGGAAGCCAGTATCACTCTGATCTCTAAAGCAGACAATGATCCAATAACAAAGGAAAACTACAGGTCAATCTCCTTAACAAACATAGATGTAAAAATCCTTAACAAAAATAGAATACATCCTCAAAAAGATCCTAAATCATGACCAAGTATGTCTCATCCTACACATACAAGTGTGCATCAAATGCAAATCAGTAAGTGCAATGCATCACATAAATGTGAGCAAGATAAAAAAAACCACATGGCCATATCAATAGATGCAGAAAAAGGTTTTGACAAAATCCAACACAACTTCATGTTAAGAACCTTGAAGAAAATAGGTATAGAAGGACTTTACTTGAATATGATAAAAGTTATGAAAGACAGCTAACGTCAGAGCAAATGGGGAAAAGCTAAAAATAATTCTCCCTAAAATTAGGAACAAAAGAAGCATGCCCACTATCACCATTCTACTCACCATAGCATTCAAAACATGAGCTAAAGCAGTTCAGAAAGAGAAAGATATGAAAGTGGTACACACAGGAAAGGAAAGCCTCAAATTAACATTGTTTGCAAGTGATCTCTATGATACTCTACATTGTTTGCAAGTGATCTCTATGATACTCTACACAGAAGATCTAAAGAATGCTATCAAAAACTCCTAGAATCAGTAACCAAATTCAGCAGTGTAGTAAGACACAAAATCAACACACAAAAATCAATAGCATTTGTACACTCATGATGGATTCAATAAGAAAAAATTATTAAAACAACATCATTCATGCTAGCATCAAGCAAAAATTAAATACTTGGGAATTAACCTCTCAAAGAAAGTAAAAGATGTCTTCAGAGAAAACTATGGCACTCTGTAAAAGGAGGCTGAAGAGGACATCAGAAAATGGAAAGATATCCCTGCTCTTGGATAGTTGGAACCAATACTGTAAATTTGGCCATATTCCCAAAACTATTGTACAGATGGCGATTCCATTCCAATCAAAATACCAACACCACATTTCACAGATCTAGAAAAGACAATCTTAAAATTCATAGGAAACCTCAAGAGAACCAGAAAAACAAAAGACATCTTGGGCAACAAGAACAAAGCAGAAGTGTCACAATACCTGACTTCAAGCTATACCACAAAGCAACAGTGATAAAAAACAGCATGGTATTGGAAAAAAAACAGATACATAGATCAATGGAACAGAATAGAGGACAGAGAAGCAAATCAGCTATTTGATCTTTGACAAAGGAGCCCAAAGCATACAGTGGAGGAAACATAGTCTGTTCAACAAATGGTGTGAGGAAAACTGGATATTTCTTTAGAGAAAATTAAAGCAGGGCCCATACCTCTCATCATGTATCAAACTAAAACCAAAATGGATCAAATATCTAAACATTAAAAACAATTCAACCTACTGGAGGACAAAATAGTAAAACACGTGAAGTTCTGAGGTGTAAGAAAGGATTTCTTAAGCAGAACCTCAATTGCACAAAAAATAATAGCAAGAATCAACAAATGGGATTACATCAAATAAAGAAAAGCTTGTACACAGTAGTGGAATCAAAAACAGTACAGTGAAGAGATAACCTACAGAGTAAAAAAAATTTGCCAGCTACTCTTCAGACAGAGGACTAATATCTAGAATATACACAGAACTCAAAAAAATTAGACCTCCTAAAGTGAAAAACCCAATCAAGAAATGGGCAAGAGAAATGAACAGATACTTCTCAGAAGAAATAAAATAACCAACAAATATATGAAAAAAATGTCCAAAATCTCTAGCCATTACGGAAATGCAAATAAAAACAATGCTAAGATTTCATCCTACACCAGAAGGAATGGCAATCATCAAGACATCAAAGAATAACAAATGCTGACATGGCTGCAGTGCAAAAGGAAGCTCCTTACACTGTTGATGGGAATTGTAAACTAGTACAATCATTATGGAAATCACTATGCAAATTTCTCAAAGTGCTAAAATTAGAAATTCCATATGAACCATCTAGCTCCCTTCTAGGTGTCTTCCCCAAAATGCTAAAGCCATCATACTACAGCAATACATGCATACCCATGTTTATAGCTAGCACAATTTGTAATAGCTAAATCCTTAGCCAATATACCCATCAACAGACAAAGGAAAGACGGCATTTATGCATAATGGAGTACTACTCAGATATAAAGAAGGATAAATTTGAGACTTTGTAGGACAATGGAGACATCTGGAAAATACAATGTTGAGTAAAATAAATCAGATGCACAAACAAATACAATATGGCTGCTCTCATCTGAGTAAGGCAAAGTACAAACAAAGAGAGTAACAAAGCATGGCTAGAAGGAAACGAAGGGGTGGGCCTCTTGCAAATGAGAAGTGGTCCAGGGGACTGAGGAGAAGGAGAGAGGGAGCGGGTGAGGGGAAGTAAGTTAAATTATGATATGTCATGTATGGGAACCTAATAACCTCAATGAACGTAAACAGTATATGTCATAAACACAACCTAAAAATAATAATAACAAAAAGAATAAAAATAAGGAAAGGGGATTTAGAGGTTGGAGTCCTGCTAATTCTTGTGATGTCCTTAGGCCATCTTTTCTAGCGTCTTATTCCTTTTCAGCAACCAAGTTCTCCTCTGCTCCACCTTTGCAGGTTACCATTTTACTGGAGTCTCTTTTCTGGTCAAACTTGAAACATTTTCAATTGTTCTGCTGAACTCTTTACTCTTGATTCTCAATGTAGACCTGGCTAAAAGCCCCCAGCAGGAGCTGTACCATTGCCTCAACATTAGACTGCCTTAAAATTTCTTCCATCAGATTAATTCGTTTGCCACACTTAGTCTTGGGCAAATTCTCTGGACAAGTGCAAAATGCAGACAAGTTTTCCACTAAGGCATAACACATACGATCTGGAGTCCAACAGTCAGTGCATTTCTTCTTCTCAATGGAAGCCTCCTGAGCTTGGTCTCTGTGGCCGGGATTTCTATCAGCACCCTGTTCTTCCGAGCTCTGACCAGATCTCCCTTCAAATTCAGTTTGTAGCTTTCCAGGCCTGCTTCTTTGCATCTCCAAACCTTTCCAAGCCACATCCACAAGCCACCCAAAGGCCGCTGAGTCATGTGGTTAAGTATAGTCATAGCAATGACCATACTTCTCTTATACCAAAATCTGTCTTAGTTACTTTTTCCACTGCTGAGACAAAACACCCAACACCCAAAGTTAAATGAGGAAATGTTCATTTCAGCTCACAGTCTGAAGAGGTTTCAGTCTGTGTGTGGCTGGTTCCAAGGCAGAGAAACCTGGCAGAGGCACATCATAGAGGAGCCAAGACAGGCAGAAGGTGGCAGCAGCGGCAAGCCTGCTCTTTTCTGTCCCTTTATATTCCATTGAGGCCACAGGCCTATTGATGAGGACCACCCATACCCCAGGGTGGGGTTTCCATTATCCACACCCTTAGTCCAGTGTCACATCCTTAGTCCACATTCACACACTCGAACCCAGCCAACTTCAGAACTCCCACTTATGACCCTATGAGGCTTCAAGGAACATCTAGAAGATGCAAGCCATAATACTGTATAAGCTTTAGTTTCTTTGCTTTTTAAGCGGAGGTGAGAATATATAAAAATTAAATGCTGGCATATGAAGCTATGAAAAGATGCTCCCTGTCATTTGTGAGAATGGAAATGCAAATTAAAATGACAGTCAGAGACCCTATAAACCCCACTAGAACAGCCGAAACCTGAGCACTGGCAACACCAAACAAGGATGTGGTGACTGGCTTTCTCATTCATTGCTGGTGGGAATGCAAAAGAGGACCCGTTCTGCAGAAGAGAATTTGGTGACTTCTTCTAAAGCAAAATATCCTCTTAACAGATGGCCCAACAGTCACACTGCTATTTATCGAATAATTCAAAACTTGCTTCTACATAGAAACTTGCACACAGATGTTTGCAGCTGCTTTTCTCATAACAGCCGAAACTTGGAAGTCATGAAGATATCTGTCAGTGAGTGGATAGAGAAGTAAACTGTGGTGCAGACAATCAATGCAATACTACTCAACCACAAGAAAATAAGCTGTCAAGCCCCTCAGACATGTGAAGGAGAATTAAATGCATATTACTAAGAGAAGCAAGCCAATATGGAAACAGCGTATTGTAAGGTTCCCACTATATGACGCTCTAGAAAATGAAAATCTACCAAGAAAGTAAAAAGATCAAAGGTCACCAGCAATTTGGAGGGAGGAAAAGATAAATAGGTGCAGTAGGTTGAAACTAGTCTATGTTTTATGAATATCTGTCGCTGTACATTTGTCAAGACAGAGTGTCCAACAAACAGCACCAAGAATGAACCTAATGTAAATTGTGGGCTCTGAGGAATGATGCCGTGTTGCTGGAGGCTCATCGGCAACAGTACGTGTGCCATGCCGGCTGGGGCACTGACAGTGAGGGGCTGTAGATGTGGGCACAGAGGGTGCACAGGGACCCTTTACCACTTGCTACTCAGGTTTGCTACACTCTCAAAACTTCTCAAAAAGATTTTTTTTAAGGAAGCATATATGACAGCAAAGCTGTCATGTAAACCTGAGAGGGGGAAGGAAACAAACAGGCTGATCTTCAAACACATCAAGGCTCTTATAATTCAGTTACAGACAGTGATTTCTAAGAGGGAAAGAATGATATACATTGTATTCACTTCTTGAAAAGCTCATTTTGAACGAAGAAAATGGTCAAAGAAAGTTGCAGAAATAACAGAGAGTTCCTGTGTACTTCCACCAGGTTTCTCCCAAGGGTGGTCAGAGCACATGTTGCATAATTCCAGCTCAGTATCAAAGTCAGGAAGCTGACCTGAGAGGAGAGAGAGAGAGAGAGAGAGAGAGAGAGAGAGAGAGAGAGAGAGAGAGAGTGTGTGTGTGTGTGTGTGTGTGTGTGTGTGTGTGTGTGTCCAAGGCTTTCTGCCACATGTGTACCATATGTCAGTTCAGTGAAAAAAAAAATAATAAGGGCTTCCACGGGTAACTGATGTGATAACTGGCTAAAGTTCTGATCTGAGCTTGGGTTCAGTCATCTCATAAGTCATTTTTTTCATATAAAGACTTGAGCTGAGAACTGTGCATAGATATATAGACTGGGAAATCCCACCACACTATTAAAGTGTCCTCCTCCCACTCACATTGGCAAACTGAGCCTGTGTGAATTTAATTGCTTTTTCCAAAAGCATCTCATGAAATATTATAACGTAAAAATAGGGTGAAAGTTTTTTAAAAGAAATATATCCTCAAAGACAGGAGAGCATGCTATGGAATCCATGTGGGTGGAAAATGAGGCTTGCTTGCAGAGTCAGAGCAAGGGAGAATGAATTCACCACGTGGGGAGAAAATCAGAAACCTGACTGAGTAAGTGGAAATTACATCTATCAAGACCACATTACTAGAGCCAGAACTCAGAAAATCCAGAACTGGAGGTCAAAGGTGTCCCTGGAGTTGGTCACCGAGGTCACCCTCCAGGCCACACATGGAGAGGACTCCATCCCACATTTCCTCCTGAGCCTTCCCTTGGAGTCTTGCCAATTCAACATCCAGGATCACTCACTCTCTCAGAACCCCCTCTAGCCAGGGCTGTGAGATGCCATATCTGTAGACTGTTTGGTATTCTGCTGGGGAGGGGGTGAAGATGACCTTCACTGGTCCATTTGCCCCTTTGCATCTTGAACATCTCATCTGCTTTAGAATAAAACAAATCAAAGTATATTCAGTTCCAGAGAGGAGTTGTATCTGTGAACTTTGCAGAATTTCAAGATCATGAAAAAATGAATCACACTCAAGAAAGATGGAAAAATAGATCAATAAGCACGTACAAAGATCCTATGATTCAAAAGAAATCTATCGGGAGAATTAAGCTTATGAGATGCAATAAGAAAACAGCATAAAAATATAAATGAAATAAATGAGTGAAATTATCAGCTTGCAAGTGATAGGACTATGTAAGAAGACAATATAAAATTGCTTGAACCCTTGAGCATAATACAAGATTCAATTAAAGAAGCTGATTATGAAATGAACAAATATAAAAAATAATTCGCTTTTCTATATAGTACAATAACCAATTAGAAAATAGCATAAAAAACAAAAGATTGAATTTCCAGTAGCAGCCAAAATATACATGCAGAATTTCTGAAACAGTGAAAAGGACACAGAAAACAAACTGCACAAGTTTCTTGAGGGACATTTTAAAAATTTAAGAGTTGAGTATCTATTCAGTGTATCTGGTGAGGGCACACAATAAAGGGCCAGAAACAAATCAAATACACACAAGAATTTAGAATACGAGAAATATGCATTTGAAAGGAATCAGGTCAGGAAGCCTGTTAAATAAGTAATGGCAGTGATCCCTGAGTTCCATCACACTTTTCTGAGCAAAGTTAACCCCACGATGCCTGGCGACCTCTGTACTTACTATGACCTGCAGCATTTCTATCCAAAACCTGTCCATTTGTCTCTGCCTGTTTGTCCTTCAAAGGATATCCACAGACTGAGGTCTCTATAGCCCCATAGTTCATCTACCCTAAAGCTGCCAGATGCCTGGCAGTTTCTAAGTATGCAGAGCAGTTAGACCCAAAATGGTCAAAAACTGATTTGTCTAGAGTTCATCTGAAGCAACTTGGTGTACAAAAATGTTGAGCATGGTGCCAGCAGGCTTTTGAGCTCCCAGAAATCAGGCTGCTTTTAAGGAGTAAGAAAGGAAGGAAACGCTCGACAGGACCCTTGATCATCTGCACAGTGCCCGGCCCCGCCCTCCAGCTTCCTGTGCTCTTCCTGTGTTGGTCTCGCACTTCCCTCTTCGTGTTATCATCTATATGTATTTGGCCTTGTGTCCGTTTTCTGCTGTTTTTTCACTGAACATAGAGAATGTTAACTCTGTGGAGACAGGGACTAGGTTACCTTGTTTTACTTCCCCAATGGCAAAAAAAAAAAACTTTTGAATGCACGTAGATAATGGGGTTCTAATAAGCATTTACTGAAGGAAGAAAGCAGAAAAAAGCAGGAAAGGAAATATACTAAAGTAGGCTGTAGACTCAACTACAACCACAAAATTATTTTTAGGAAAAAATTTCAATAATTAGCATGATAACGATTTTTCTAATCAGGATACCAAGGTAGATACAGATTGAAAAAAAAATTTTCTGACATTTAAACTTTGTTTAAAGTAAAACTAAAATCATGAAGCAGTGTAAATACTTACAATATAAACCATGTTTCCATAGCTGATACAGTTAGCAGCCTGACTAAACAAGGACTTCATACTCACCACCAGTACATAGAAGGTAAGTTACAGAAATACAAAAATCTGTGAACATGGAAGAAACAAAAGGAAATACAAATTCACTAGCAAACCTATTGTAAAAGTTCAGTTTTGTCAGAAACCAAATAAATGCAAATAAAAATAATGATGAGTTGTTATATTTTTCTTTAAGAAAAAAACCAGGTTTCAGGAAATCGGTAGTGCCATTGTATTCAATATAACTTGAAACTGCATCAACAAAAATGTTAAAAAGTATCCCTGGATCATATTTTGCTTTTTGACACTTTTTAATCATGCATCAATATATAACATTTATGTAATAAAAATGAAACTGGGTGTAAAGAAATCTAAGGAGTCCGGTAATCCTCAGGCTTCCAGGCTGAGCCAGTCCTGCAAAGAAAAGCCCAGTTCTGAGGAGTCAGGCATGTTACTCCTTCCGGGAGCACAGAAGTGGAAACGGTTTTTCTCTACCAGGATCCAGGCCAGGGGCTGAGGGTTCCTAGTGCATAGATGGATCCTGAAAGGCACATGGGTTTCTCAGTGGCTGATGGAGGGCAGGATGGCAGGGAGACGAGGAGGATGTGCGGTGAGAGAGGCACAAGACAGCTTAGACGATGCAGCATCCTGATGAAGACAAGTGACGCCGGAATCCCAGCTGATGATACAAATGCATCATGCGACACACACCAAGTAGATGTCCAACTCACCTGCTATTGTTTCAAGACAGGGTTAGCAAGACACAAGTGTGTGTTTCTCCTCTCTCCCACCCCGGGGGTACTAGATGGTCCTGGGTGATCCTGCCAGGGCCCACCCTTATGTACCTAGAGACAGAACAAGTTCCTAAGTGAGCACTGGTGGTAGCAGGAAATGGACCTTTCAGGCATAAGTGTGATTTGGACTCCCTGGAGTACAGGTGCAGCCGCTCCTGACGTGGGGGCGACCCTGGACCTCATTCTCCTTTCATCCCACAGCTCAGACAGAACTTCCGGGGCCTCTATTGGACAACTTTGTTTGCCATTCTACAAGTCTATGACATTTTATTAATCCTAATTACACAGAGGCTGGAGTTGACTGGTCCATGGCTGAAGGGTACTGCACAGAGTACCGCACTAAACTGTTGTGTGGCCTGGCTGACCACAGGGAATCCCCAGCCCCCTGGACTCCTGTGTGTGCTTCCCACTAGTACACGCAGACCCCGTGCACGGAGGCTGTGCGGTGGACAGGAGAAGCCACAGACAGTGCTGACTGCAGAGCGCATGGATCCACAGAGAAAAAGTGATCTTTCTTGGACAGAAAAGAGAACTTCTGGATAAATGACAAAGGAGAAAAACATTCAGTCATCTAAAGTTTGAATGTAAACAAGTTAGCATTTAGAAAAACGTAAACATGATTTACAAAACTCTTAATGATTGCCTGAACCCATTCAAAATGCCTTCCTCAACTTAGAGATAAATAAATGAATAACACAGTAGTTAACTTAGAGTTAACAGGTGCCTGGCTTTTCGAAGAAGCCCAGACGGAGCACAGTATCATCAAGGCTTTGGAGCAGCATATACTGCAAAATAAAACCTATTTGGAAAATTTAGGAAATCATTTTCTCTACATAATTTAGATAACAGGCTTTTGTGAATAAAAGTCTTCGTAATCACACCTCTAAAGAAATATAGACACTATAGGAATAATTAGCACCTATCACTTTTGATCGTGTTACTATGGAGATGAAATGCAGTATTAGGTGAAGGTATTTTCATGCCCAAATGTACTGTAATTGCTATTTAAATTGTATTAATTCTGCATTTAGAGAATCATCATGGAAGTCACAGATTTTTCAGTTATAATTTATAGGATTGTAGGGACAGAAATTAAATAACGTTCAAGAAAATGGAGCTCAAGAACTCTCTTGGGCTATTTCGCTAGTGAATGCCAAAGTTTCCATGAGAACTGCTGTAGGAAGAACTGGGAGGGGACCTGGACAGGAGAGAATACTGGGGAGACGGAAGTGAAGCAGACCACATGGCTTGGGTGACTTTCAAGCCATGCAGAGAGAGGTTTGAACCATAATAGGGTCATAATCATGGGCGTTTCAGAACTGGACCAGTTTTCCACAAATATTCCCTTGAAAACAGTATGGAAGACAGATTGAAAGGACCCAGAACAGAGAAGGCAAGGTGACAATTTGGGAGACTGGCTTCATAGTCCTATAAAGATGATGAGGATGGCAAGTGACCCTCACATCTTACTCTATCCACCTTACGTTGATAATGACACTCAGTCATGCAGATTTAAAAATGACGGATGGCTGATATCGCTCCAGATCAGTTATATCACTCATCTGGGGGTGACCAGATGCAGCAGTGCTTTGATTTTGATACAGGATAAGAATGGATACTGTAATTATAAACCAAATCAGAGCAATACATGTGGCTATATTTAAAAAGCATTTGGTAGATAGAACTTGAAGATGACTGATGAAAAGAGTTCTGAGGACCAGTAAGGGCATAATGTCAAGATGCACATCTTAGACAGTTTGGAGGACAAGGTAGAAATGATTCAGATCAAACTTTCCCAAAACTGAACACATTTCAAAATTTGAATGCACTGCTAAGCCTTGGCTCATCAGAATCCAAACTGCCCCACAAACCTACAGATTTTCACTGGTATTCAACAAAGAAAATCTCTATTATTTGTTTTTTTTATTTAAAAAAAATAAAAGCACAAAAACATATTAACAAACAGACACAAATTAGCATAAACAATAGTACAATCAAAACTGATTTACAGACAAGGTGACATGGACTCAACAATGGTTGTTGCTTTACCCATTGATATCTTCGAAGTGTATATACATGAACACAGATACAGACATGCAAAACTGGTCAGACAATTAATCATCTCAACAACAGAAAAACACAAAAACCAAAAAACAAAGACAAAAAATAAATTAAATAAATAAATAAATAAATAAATAAAACCCAACAATAGTCGCTGCTCTGCATATTGATATCTTCGAAGTGTGTGTTCAAGATAACACATACAGACATACAAGATTGATCAAATAACCTGTCATCAATTATTCCTTAGCATTAAGTGATATAATACAATAGTAGAACTATGTTAGCCCTCCTGCATATATGTATATTCATATATACATACATACATTTTTGTCTCTTTCTTTTCTCCTTTCCCTCGTCCCATCTGTTCTTTGTTTTTGAACAGATTTCCTTCATGTCTCTTAGTTTATATTCCCACCCTCAGGTTCTTACACCAGTGATACAATACGTTGCCTGCACATGTACCGCTGATTTATTTC
>PVLD010006056.1:0-104777 GCA_004027595.1 Dinomys branickii | reverse complement strand
GTTTTTTTGTTTTTTTTTTTTTTTTTTTTTTTTTTTTTTTTTTCTGTTGTTGAGAGGATCAACGGCCTGACTAAATTTGCATGTCTGTATATGTGTCCATACATCTACAATTCGAAGATATCAATGGATAAAGCAACAACTACTGTTGAGACCATATCACCTTGTCTATAGATTAGTTGTGATTGTACTATTTTCTATGATAATGGGTGTCTGTTTGTCAATATGTTTTTGTACTTTTATGTTTCTAAAATAAATAAATAAATAAATAAATAAAAAATAAAACTAAATTGTATTTAGTAACAGCTTGAACTACATATCAAATATGTGAAAAGATAGTGTCCCATAAGGATTCCTGCTCTTCTCAGTGGACATAATAAAATTCTCTATCTATATGTGGTAAACTAGTCATCCTAACAAACATCCTCATCCAAAATGCCAACATGATCACTGCAGTATTAACTAAATTTTATAGCAACAATAAGTTAAAATTGGTAAGACTTCATGCTGAAGTGTTGATTTAAAGATGGAGGTAAAATATATTATTACATGATTTTTAATAGCTAGAGCTAATTAGTTCAATTACATTTAGATGCAATTGTTACTAAAACATAGTATTTTAAAAAGAAACTGGATTATTAAAAATGATAGTTTTATGTCCCTATAATCAATGAAGTTATAACAGTTGTTCAAGGGAAGCATTAAAGATGAAAATCATAGAAAATAATAAAATGTTTAAACCAATCCATTGATTCTATTAAAATGTACACATTTATCAAACACCACACGATGTCTCACAATTTTACAATTTTTGTTTTAAGCTATTAGTTAAAAATTTAATATTAATTAAAAAATTGTCAAGTTTTAAAAGACCAAGGCAGATGAAACATTATTGTGGATAAATAAATATTTACTAAAGTAACTTTTATTTCAAGCTAATCTTAAAATACTCCTCTTGTTCATTCTAAACTTTCTATATAAAAATCTATATTATTTATCAGTTCTGAATATGGAAAGAACAAATTATTATCAAATATTTAATGATTCAATTATTATTTCTTAAGAGTTAGGATGACCCAGAATCACATTTATGATGGGTTGTGATGCTATGTAATGGAATAGTGGGAATGTTACCAGTACTGTAAATTACCTTCAACATAAGGATTAAATACAGTCATATTTTCTTCTGTTGTACAACAGAGAAAAATTATTTAAGCACAGATTTTGCTCTTACCTTCTCATTCAATGGATATTTACACAATATTGATTATACTCTAGTCATTGCACTAGAAGCAGCATCTTTAGTATTAAACACTGTAGATTTCTGGCTAAGTATTCTGCAGGACACTGGAAATGATAGAAAAACCAATTAACATGACCCAGTAGAGCAGAACATGCAGGGCAAGGAACATCATGACAGAGCTCTGGGTGCTTTGGAAACCTGCAGTCCAGGGATCAAAGAAACACTTAGATAGAATTGAATGGTATATTAGGCGGCTGATAGGACAGTGACTCAGGAAGATAAAGTACCCATGAGATGACCCAGAAAAAGTCAATGATGGCTGGAATTCTACCATGAATGTTAAATGCCAAGTTATCTTGTCAGAAAGCTGTCAAAACACTTTTCATCAGTGCAAGACTTTGGACTGTTTCCTCAGGTCAGTAGGAAACTTGTGAGACCCCAAGTAGAGAAGACACATGATTATATTTACATCTCAAATCATTCAGGCTAACGTGCTGAAGAGGTCTTTAAAAGGAACTAGGCTACTACAGTTGTATAGTGGCCTAGATAAGGAGGTGGTAAGGGACCTAGAGATGGGGTTGGCACTGGATGAGATTTAAGAAGAAAAGTAATAAGTAGGATTTACTGGTAATTACCAAAGTAATAGCCAGGAGATTTCAAAATTAACAAGCGACAAGATTTGAGACCCTGTGACTGTTAAGTATACTGTCAATTTGCTTCGCTTGGGATCCACACAGGAGAATAGTAAATCACAATTTTGGGTGTCTGGGTGGGTCATAGAGGTGTCTTTGTGGTCTTTGTCTGGTTCCTGGCCCATTCCTCTCTGCCACTCTTTCCAACTCACTCTATCTCCCTGCTGCCATGAAATGACAGCTTTGTTATACCAAGCCCCTCCACCATGACATCCTGCAATGGAGGCAGTCTACCATGGACTGACACTTCTGAAACTGTGGCCTAACTTAAACCTTTCCTCCATCAAGCTAAAGGTGTTGTGTATTTTGTCACAGTGACAGGAAAGCTGAATGATACAGGGGCCAAATGTTTATTTTCATTAAAAGTTCACAACTTCAAATAAATGTTAATTAAAGATAACCTGATATCTAAAAGAATTATCATAATAAAATATACAATTCACTTGTGTATAGTAAGGTCAATTTCAATACACTGCCTAAATTTCACACTGAATAATTATACTAATTATATCATGTATCTCAAATTTTTAACAAAAGTGTGATATTGGATTTCTGAGGCTCAAGCTATAGATAAAGCAATGTGGGACACACAAGGCTGAACTTTTACAACCCAACATGTTTATATCTGCCTATCTGCTCTCTATTCTTTTTGACACTGTCAACTGAATATTATTTGAATAATAACTGTTAACTCACTGTGTCTCCCTTAAACTTTAACAACGTGGTACAACTTTTTAAAGATGAACTGGATATTATTCTACCTGGGCATGGAAGTAACAACAGTTTTTCAATCTCTTATCAGAACCATTTCAAAATTAATTAAAATTTTGGTGCATATAATTAATCTCAGGTGCACATAATGTTAATCTGAGTAAACTGCCTCTCATATTAGTTCAACAAGTATTAACTGATATCTGATATAACTGAGCTGCTAGATTGAGAATACTGCTTTGGATCACCGATATGAAATTTAACATATGATGAGCATCTTAAATTACAATCACAGATTTCATTATTTACTCATATCCATGTACTAATTCCTGTTCTTACTAGACAAAGCACTTGGAAATTAGAAATGCATCCCAGTTACAATTCTGATGTTATTGGCTCTACAGGCTTGGACAAGACTTCCCAGCAATTTAGTCACAATCTCATTTGCAAAGTACCATGACTTTCCCACAGGTTTATCATGAAGTTCATGTAAGATTAGTTCACTCCATGACTGGCTACTAAATAGGTGTTTATTTTAGATAGGTCCTCTCTATGAAAGCTGATTTGAAAGCTCATAATGATTTGACATAGAAGTGCTTCATAAAATTTGTGTAGCTGTTAATACATTTATACCATCCAAACACATTGGCCACATATACATGGCAGAAGTTATTTTGCGGTATCCCTAGAAATAACACACATCAAAACAAATGAGATAAATGTAAATTATTAATTACTTATAATGATATGTTTCCTGATCTTAGGGAAGAACCTGTACGATTATGAAAAATTAAAATCATTTTTATGCAAGCATCATGTTATTGTAAAATTGTTTCATTCTTCGGCGATCTTTCAGTATGCCTTAGAGAGGCAGTAGCCCCTTTGCTTGGTAAAATGGAAATGCCAAAAAATAAATGTACTAAAAGCTAATGATGTAGTCGGGCATGGTGGCACACGCCTGTAATCCCAGCATTTGGGAGGATGAGGCAGGAGGATTATTGCAAGTTCAACACTACAAAGTGAGCTCAAGGCCAGCCTGAACTGCATAGTGAGATCGTATTTCAAAAGACAAAAAAAAAAAAAAACAAAAAAAAAAACCACTAATGATGCCACCACATATATATCAGAACTGCCAAAATAAAATAGGTTACAGCACTAGATTCTGGCAAGGATGAACTATTCACATATTGTTATTAGGACAGAATAGTGCCGCCGTTACAGAAAACAGTTTGGAAGTTTTGGAAGTTTCTCTGATCTGAAAACAATATGCAGTGTAAGAACCATTGTTGAACTCCTACCATCTTCTATGGTGAAGCTCTGCGTGGCTACTACACAGCATGACTCAGCAGTATGTTGTTACACACACAACCCAGAAACTCCAGAGAATTATGTCGAGTGAAAAATGTCAATTCCTGAAAGTTGTGTAACACTTTATGATTTTATTCATATAAAGTCTTAAAATAACAAAATTATAATACTGGAAAATAGATGCCTTGTTCCCATGTGTTATGAATAGCCTAGGCTTGAGAAAAGGGTGGATATGGTTATTAAAAAAATGCAAATATCCATGTATTGGTGGAAATGTTTAGAATTTTGATGGTAGTAGTAGATAGAAAAAGGCAATTAGGCAGTAAAACTGTATAAATTTTAACTAAAAAGTTTCCATTAAAATCATTGACATTAATAACAGTAAGGAAACCTAACCAGGTACATATAAACATTGGGGTTGGTAAACTGATAAACTCTAAAAATTAATTTTTATTTGTATAAAACCTAGATTAACATTTTTATACAGTCTTATGAAGAATCATTCTTCTTTGTGATGTATTTTGTGTTCTTCAACTCTTATTTGATAGTAACATATGTACTTTGTTACTAATGGCTCCCATGTACTAATGTTATATCAGGGCTAGAAGACCTATTGTTTATACATTTCAGAATTAAAAGCAGTTTATAGAATAATTACATCTACAAATCCATTTATCAACTTTAGGTAAAGAATTTTTTTTACATATAGTCAAAGTTAAATCATCCTCAAAAAGTCAAATCCCAAGACAAAATACTGGTCAACTTGTTTCTATTGTTTTGGCTAGTAAAATATAATAGATATTTTTAAGATTTTAAACTCAATTTTTAAATTTCATTAATTTACTTTTTCCCATAGTGTTCATTTTTCTGACTGAAAGACCTAAATATTTTAATGAAAGTATGTAGTTTGGATCCTTAGAAAATTTAAGAAGTTCCCTCAATCTACAAATAAATGATGTACATGCTATGACAAGTAGTAAGGAGAACTCTTAAAAATTGATCTCCCTATCATACAAGCTGGCAAATCCACTTCTGAGTATTTATACAAACGACTTGAGATCAGGGCCTTAAAAAGATGTTCTCTCTCTCATGTTCCCTGAAGTACTAATTACACTAGACAAAATGGGAGGAACACATTAAATTTATTTTGATAGGTGAATACATAAATAAAACATATGCATGCAAAGGGATATTACCTGTCCTTAAAACAAATTTTACAATTTGGGTCAACATGAATAAAGCTGGTGGAAATTATACTAAGTGAAGTAAGCTAGTCACAAAAGGACAGGTACCGCATGAGTCCACTTAAATGAGGTATCTAACATTCATGGAAGCAGAATAGAATTGTTGCCCATTTCTCTGCTCCTGATAAGTTGACAGAGCTTAAGTAGTCAGATCAATTCACAGTAAATTAAAAATTTTAGATGGTTTTGAAACTACTGTGAATAAGAGCCTCTACAATAATGGATGTTAGGACCTAAAGGGTTAAAATGCAAAGATTACTGACACAAACTATGAGGGACCAAAGAAGAATCCCAAGCAGAGACTGAAAATACCACACTCCATCAATTCCAGCAGAAGTTCAAATGCAACTCTACAGGCTGCAATTTAATGGCCCAGTCAAGATTAGAAGAAATTCCTCAAATCCTGTCATCCTTCAATGCTCAGAAATCTTCTATTTATTTTTTAAAACTTAGAGCAATACTATTAATCTTAGCGACACCACATGCAAAACAAAATCACCTTTTCCCTTACTGTCAGTGACTTCACTTATTTATCTATTTGTTCTTTTATCTATTTATCTATTTAACAGCAATTTTGAGCAGTAACTATGTACCCAAAACGTGATAAAGCTCACCAATGTGCGCAATACATGGTGCTATGGAAAACAGCTCTGTCCTGATGGAGCTGGTAGAAGTGAAGAGGAAGACAGATAATACACAGGCTTTTTAAAAGTAAAAGGTACAGCATGTTAGATACAGTGTTTTACATGATAAGTTTAAAAAACACACACACACACAAAGGGAAGACTAGAAACTGCGCTTTTAGATATCATGTTGCAAGTCTAAGTAGCGCAGTGCAGAAAAGCCTCAATAGGAAGGGTGACATTTGATTATTCTTTCCTGAAGGAGGTGAGTTTATGTTCTCATAATTTATGGGGCAAGTCTATTTCCCTCTAGAGTGGTAATCTTCAAAGTTAAAGACAGCACTTTGTTTTTGTATGTCAGCATGGAGGAAGTTGCCAGAGAGGGCGAAATTAGTAATTACGCAATGAATAAAAAAGCCCAGGTTTTTACCATAATTCTAATTGTTTCTCCAACACACTGTTTTCTCCTTCAGAAAATTTTGGAGCTTCTGTGCACTACTGTCGTGCATCAGTTGTGTGCCTGTAACATCCTACTCCCTCGTTGCTTGACAACTGAATTGAGATGGGGATGGTTTTCCAAATATTGTAGCTCAACACATCACATTCGGGTACAGATAAAGAAAAACTGAATCCTAAAAATATGGATCGACAAGTCTAAGACTGCAACGTGAACTCCGGATCTCTGAATTTACTTTTTTACAACATAGAAAGAACGAGGTTTCAAATAAATCTATTTTCTCAGTTTGTATCTCCTAATTCTGATTTTATCACAGGCTGGTTTCAGCTTAAGTAGTATTTCCCACAACGTGGCCACTTTTATTTATAGCAGCACGGTCACTGACTAGTGTCAGCAGTTCACACACACAACTCCCTTATATTTTCCAGGGAATGTTTCAGGTACTTTTGCCTCCCAATACCTACCTGCAGTAATACGTCACGTCCCGGTAAATGCACACACACACAAAGAAGACCTCCAAGCACGTCTAAAGGAAACTACAAAAATGGGTTCACTTTGGAGTGAATCTGTAACCACTGACCTGGAACGAGCACGACCACTCCATCTGACACGCTGAGACGACCAATGTCTTGGTAAAAGTGGTAACGGCATATATGGCTAAAAGCCATATTAGAGATGAAATTACTAGTACTTGCATGCCGTCACAAATTGCAGATACAATAAGATCACACATATTACAGTTACCTAGTTTTCATTATAAGGACTAAATGATTTAAGATTATGGAAAAACCAGAGGAAATGAAAATGACAGGACAGGTACATTAATAAAACATCTACCTGTGTTGCTCACTGTTAAAAAAAAAAAAAGCCTCTCAGAGACTCATCAAGCTGGGAACTCATTCTGATTATCATGTGGAATAATTTATCTGTGCGTACATTGATGACTGGCTCCAAAATACCAATACTTGTGTGTTCAGGCCTTCAGCAGTGCCACATTAGCATCAGGAAGGACGCCTCCTCAGGGTGAGACGCGGGCCCCTGGGAGCAGCCTGCCGGCCTCCACACATTCCACGCCCTCCCATCCACAGCTCTCCGCAGGTTCCTGATCATTCCATGCTTTCAACACCTTTTTGTGCACTCCTCTCTCACCTTCATCTCCAAGCCTAGCAAATTCCCTTAAAATAGCTTGGCTTGCCTTTATTCGGAAGCCTCTCCAGAGCGCTGCACCATCCTCCCTGATGAGGCGCTTCTTTTCTGCATACTATCATTATTGAGCTTATCGCACAGTAGTGAAAGAGTCAGAGATTTGTCTCCTTCCCTAGACTAAAACTTCGAAGGAAAATGTTCTGCATTCCAGTAAGCAACAATACTGAATATGTGAATAAAACATTAAAATAACATAACAGTTATTTAGTGCTTCCTAATTGTAAGGCACATTTCTAAGGTTTTAATTCATTTACTACTTAGCACTCATAACTGTCATTCAACATTAAATTTTGATATTCATGATTTAGCAAACTATGCAATATCGTTATTCTAATTTTATAGATGAGGAAACTGAAGCACAGAGTATAAAGAACTTGCTTAAGGTTAAAAGGACACTAAATAAGGAAGCTAAGGTTTGAACCCAAAAACGTCACCTCCACAGTACCTGTTCTTCACCTGTGTATACTAGCTGCTTCCTGGATGGATGATGTGTGTGTGTGTGTGTGTATGTGTGTGTGTGTGTATATATATATATATATATATATATAGACACACACAATTTTATTCTCTATAATAAAAATCCTTTTCTTTGCTCAACCCTCTCTTAATTCAACTATCTCTTCATGGACATAGTTGAATTCACTATTTTGTAACCCAACTTAATTATAAATATTCATATGCTGAACATGGAAAAGCATATTAGGTTGGACAGGAAATAGGTTATCTGGAAGAGATTATAATATGGGTAAAAATACACAAAAATATAATTTTAACAGAATAGTTTCCCAAAATATGCTTCCTCCCCTCCAAACCTGTCCATCATAATCCTCGTTTATAATTTCCTCAATTTAAAAGAATCAGCAAACAATACTAATGTTTATGTGAATATGAAATATGGTCTGACTAATCCAACTTTCTTTTTTTTTTTTTTTTTTTGGCGGTATTGGGGATCAAACTCAGGACCCTGCACTTAGCTAGGCAGGCGCTTATTCCACTGAGCTATATCCCCAGCCCCCTAATCCAACTTTCTTAACTACTTGCCTCTGATACATTTACACTGGAGCTGTTCCCATACCCATTTCCTATATTGTGTTCTCTAGAGTTTCACCAAAATCTCTCCTTCAGATCTATGATGGAACCGCATTTCTCTAAACCATTGACTCAGTTTCCTCACAGCCATTTGATTCAGTTTCCTCAACGAAAAGTTAAGTATCAAGAGCCAGTAGGACTTCACCACATTCCCTCTTCCTTTTTGCTCAACTAGGGACAAAGCGCTAGATGGTGGCTGCTCCATCGTTCAGGTAGGAGAAGTGAGGACAGCGATGCTAAGTAGGGCATGCACTCAACCCTCAACAGACCTTTAATAGGAGTAAAGGCAAATATCTCATGTTTTAGAAGCTTTGGGCTTGTGGGTAATTTTTTTGCTATGGTTTTTGCTAGCCAACTATAATGAAGTTCTAGGTGTGCATATAAATCTGTGTATAATATGTATGTCTATTCCAGAAAAAATACACATGTACCAATAAATGCACTAGATGAAGAAGTAGAAGTATTCTACTATACTGTAAGTACTGTACAATGTTTGTAAAAATATAACCAAGATAACACAGTAATATTTATTCTATGCTGGGCCAACAGTTGGTGTATGGCATGATCATGCTGAGAATTCATTAAGCAGTTTTTCCTATTAAATTTGTAGACCAAGCTGTTGGCTCCACTTTGCTGACACCATGAATCACAGTCATCAGTCTCCAACATGACATTAAATTGCTGAATGATACAACGAAAATGTTGATCATTATGGTTCAGGAACAAATGTAGGACTAAATCTGTGCTCTTATAAAACATCACGTTAGACACAAGTTTCAGAGCAGAATGATTCTTCAAACTAAGTGGAGCAGCACTCTAAAGTCTAAATCCATGTGTTCTAGCTATTGACATAAACACTGAAATCAACCCAGGCTCCATCTGCTGAAAACAACAAATCTAAAATAACAGGCTCACAGATTATTACCTATTGAAGAAACCACTTGGACTAGTTACAAAACTTTAAAGAAATAATTGTGCTTCTCATCATCTGGATTTTTGAATTAATTTTCTAATAATTCCATTAATTTACAGGTACAAAAATTATAATTAGAAGTTAGACATTTTACATACCTGTATAATCACAAGAAGACCATACTCAAATGACTTTTTATTGACATATGCAGTAAATATCACTATTTCAGTAATGAAAATTATGTAATATGTTTACTTATGGGTTAATTAGTGTTAGAAGTATAGTGTTAATATAGGTTAGGGTTAGGAAGTCAAGAATAATAGAAAATACATTGTAGTGTAGAACAGAACAAATTTCATAATATTTATGAATCATCAAAAATGGGAATGAACTGTGTTTATGCTTAAGAGAAACTTCTTGAGAAAAATACAAAAGATACATATACATGATACATGGTTATATTTTTGGAGGAAATTCTGGATTTTTTGTGAATAAATGTAATTTAATTGGTACATAAAAAGCAATTCATACATATTAATGAGTTACTATATGATGTTTCAATACATGTGTATATATGTATTATTAAACATATCAGTATCATCAAATATTTATTTCTTCTCTATGGTAAAATATTCAGAATGCTCTCCCTAGCTTTCTATAATATACAGTTCATTTTTGTTATCTAAGCCTAAGAATAACATAAGACAACAGTTCAGCCAAGTTTTTAAAATAATACAACAATGGTTTTCATTAGGTCAAAGAAAAAACTATGCAACTAAATATAACTATGTATTATAAGCAATAATATTACTTCATGCTTCATATTTGTTTTACTTAAGATTACAATGCAATTTAATTAAACTGCTTTTGTATTGACTACCCATTATATGTCTTTAATAAACACAAATATGTACATCTATCCTTATAAACACATTCATATAGTTCTTCAAAAATGACTTATTGGTAAATATTTGTAGGCTCAAATAATTAAGTATACCTATATTTATAACCTTTAAGTACTTTAAGTACTAGGTTTGACAGAAAATACTAGGTTTGACAGAAAGTTTTAAAATCCTTTGAAAAATTTGTATTTAGGCAAATGAGAAAATTTCCAACTTTAAAAGGAAACTTTAATAGTAAACTAATATGAAGTAAAATAGTCTAAATTATTTTATTATAATAACTGCCTTTTTTATTATAAATTCAATTAAAAGTATTTACTATTGGAAATAATATAATGTTGTCTGGGTAGCTTCAACACAGACAAAACAATGTTATTTTTTCTCATGTAAATTTAGACTAATGGATTAGGTATAAAGAAATTTGCATTTTCCCTCTTCTGTTGATTATTACATTTTTCAGTAACACAGCAAATAGGTTAAAAGCTATCTTTATGATGTCTCTTTGCATGTTCAACCACATCATCTTTTAAACATTTTTACATAGAGACCACTTATTCTAGAAATTACTCCACTGAATATTCATAAAATCTAGAGTGAGAAAGGTATATTAACATGAAAGAAAGGAAAATACACAGAATAGTCCATGCAGCAGGGAAGTACTTGCCGTGACATCTATTGTGATGAATGAACACAACCATCCTGCATGTGCCCCTTCTTCTTCACTTTACTACTACCGATTTACAAAAGCCCTCCGGCTTTGGATCAAAGACAGAGCAGTAGAAACGTTTTTATTTGATTAGTGAAAATCTAGTGTACGAACTCTACGAACTTTCCAATGATCTCATCATTCCTTTCTCCTAGAAACTTTCCTACCCTATCCGGCAAATACACACTCCTTTTCTTCCCTAAATGCTTAGTTGGGATTTTCCTCCCTAATGTTTCCCTGAGAAGAATGAATACAACCATTTTGTTTAGTCCTGAATTATCTTCCAGTATCTGAATTTTGAGACCACAAGTCATCTTGCTGTCCAAGCCATCTCCTTGGACAAGACCTTAGAGATAGCAGCATACCAGCTCTTACCTAGAGTCCTCCTCTGCTAAGTGGGAATTTTTTTTCTTGGAATGACTCAGAACATGCAACAAAACCTTGTATAGTCACTCCAAATTGAAGACACTTACTCAGATTATCTCTCATGACAGTATACATACCCCTCGAAAAGATGAAAGTTGCCCTTGATTTTCTTAAAGTCACATTTACAAAAAGAATTCTGGCCATACCCCTGCCCTTTCCAGGATATTGAAATGGGAGTAACAGTTAACTAGAGGCTCCTTTCACACTTTTTAAATCTTCCCTTCAGTTTGGGTGAAATATTTCAGAGTCCCAAATACTAGTTTCGCCGTGCTTGTTTCCTCCAAGGTGAGCGTGGTCCTTGTACTTTGGGATGTAGTGTCTGATGTCTTTAGATCTCATCTGAAAATATATTCCACTCCAAATATATTTAATTATGTTTGTAATTGGGGGTGAGGTAGCTTTTATATTGCAAAAGAGTTTAAGTACACTTCTGTACAATGTTAGTGCATTTTAAAACTAAGTCTCTAAGTGTTCAGCCTACAAGTACAAAGTTTTGTTAATCTGCATCAATCTAATGAAACCTACATCAATATGATGAATAAGATAATTCCCTCGGCACTGATTTGTGATTTGCGGCTGCAGCTGGACTTTCAGCAGTTAGTATTCTTGTAGTGCTTTGTGTCAGAGAAAGGACTTGCATGCCTGTTCTCTTATTTACCTGTGATTTCAGATCAGGGGAAAATTTAAATAGCCACATATGCACCTGGCTGTGTAATTAAAATAAGTCACATATTACTGTCTTGACTATCACATCTCACTTACTGAACTGAAGAAGCCACTTTCATCTGCATTTAACTATGGAAACTATAATTAATAGTGGTTGAAAAGTATACAACTCTAAAGCAGTTCTGTAGTTTGTCTTATGTGTGCTAATATAAAGCAGATGGATAATTTTAAAAGCCAGTCTTATAAGCAGCATGAAAATAGCCTGGTAAGGGGTCTGGGCTTGAAATCATTATGCACTTTAGGTGTCTATTTCTTTTTTCCTCATTATTTAGACTGTTTAATGGGTATTATCAAAATGTTTAAAAAGCATTTACTTTTATATATTCCTGAGCACATATGCATCCATGAACAGAAATCACCCTGTAATTGAGTTCTGTTTTGCTGGTGGCACATTATCTGTAATGATTCTGTTCCAAACAAAAGTGAAAATTTCAAAATGATAAGTGAAATAATACGGAAATTAATAAATGGAAGAAAGCAGGTCAATTTACTTAATTTTCAGTATTTTGTGGTATAAAATAGTGATGTGTGCCTGCTTGTTACTTTCTAGCATTATCAGAGTCTGATGAGTTGGTGTATAAAAATTCTCTATAAAGTTGTACATACACATAAGACAGTTACACAATACTACTAATCATGCACTTATGCACATGAGGACAAAAAGTCAAATAAATCAGTGTATCTCATGGAATTAATCTCTGAAATTTCCTGCTATTAGAAGTCTTTTAAATTTCAATAGTAACATGATATCACTAAAATTTGTCACTCAGAGTACTTTACAGAGAGAACTATTTTCTAAAACTTCTCAATTGGCAAATTCATTGCCCTATTAGTAGAAAGCTATAAAATTTATATTTTCATTCTACATTCTTTTAACTAAGAACTTTAAAATAGCAAAATGATTTAATATTGGCAATTTAGCAGGCTGAATGCCTTTAGCAGTTAGCCCTATCTTACATATCAGAAGTTCGCCTACAATTTGGAAGATAATCTTTCCCCAAGAACTCTGAATGGCTATAATAACTTTCTATGGCTCTGAATTGCTTCATTCTCACACCTCAGGGCTTTGCTAACATGACAAGTTTAAGCCTCCAATCATTAAGTCAAACTGATAGAGTGGATTTTTAGCTTTAAAATTTCTGATCCTAATAAAATTAAAAGTTAAACACCTCCTTACTAGTCCTGCCACATGAAGAAATTAAAAATGAGTGCAATATTCTTTTTCTAGTTTTGTTTCTGTTTCATAGGACTTCAACTAGAAAGCATATTGAACTGATTCAAATTGGAATCCACAGACGGAAGCTGGCTGAGGACATGAAGGCGAACTCACAATCTGCAACCAGACTAGTTTGTCTAATGATGTAGTTGTTGTCACAATAAATGGCTACATGAACAGATTTCTGTCTGGTTAGACATTTGGCTTGAAATAAACATTCAGGGAACTGAATCCAAACATCAACTAAGCCAAAAGTTGCCTTCAGTTCTGCCAAAATGATGCTAATTCAACTAAAAGTAACATGTTTCTTTTTGTTTCACAACAAATGAATCTTTGAAGCTATTAAACTGAAACTGATGATGATTTCAGGAACATGTTTGATGAGATCACTACCCCACTGCAGTAGGTCTGGAACCTAATTTTCTTGTCAAATGTCACTTACTTTGGTATTATAAAAGTGGAAGGAATAGTCCAAGAACTGAGAGAAGAAATACTTTCGCTGTGTAACTAGATTCAGAAAAATGCCAAAGTATTTCACAAGTAAATTGAAAAACTATTTTCTTGTCTAATAACACTCATCTACCTTTTTAATCAAGAAAAACAGGACAAACATGATGAAAAATACCACCATAACTAAAAATAAATTACATAGGACTCTTCTTTGTGTGCACATCACTTACCTTGTAACTGTGTGTACTTGCAGCCACAAATCTATTATTCCATACAGCTGAAGTGAATGACATTTGGAAATTGTGTCAAAATATCAATGAATAAGGAACATAACACAGAAATTTATTTGCAGGGAAAAACATACCGACCAGGAGTCATTTCCAAATTACTTGAAGAATAAAAGTATATATATGATAAAAACATCGAAGGTATCTTTAGGAAACATTGGTGTACTATAGTAGTCTATGAGAAAATACGTAAATGTGAATATGAATGTCCAGTGAAAAAGTACCACACCAGTATTTTCTAAAATGAGGTTCTAGCACTGTTTACCTTCCTCTTTGAAAGAATGAAGGATTAATTTACTGTATTGTCCAAAACCGTACTGGCATTTGATTTGGAAACATGAGACAATAGGAGAGCTCCCATTTTCTATTCAAGTTATATCATTTGTGAGACAAAAGCAAGCTATGAAATTTATACTCTAGTGCAAACTGGAGAATGTGGCATCTTTATTCAGGATGTAAAAATACAAGATGACAGCAACAAAGCTTCAAGGCTTTCTAAGCACACGCTGCTGTGTAGCTGCACAGATGACAGAACCCTGAAGCCGGTCCTGCATGGGACCCTCAGCAAAACTTTCTACTGACTCACATTGATAGTGCTAATAGGATTGCAAACGAGATGGCACGGAGCCGTTAGTAAAGCATCTTTCCTTGCCAATTCAATCAATGGAATCTTCCCCTCCCACTGGGTCCACCCATACCTATTTATCTGCCACATCCAAGTGAACAGGCTTTGAAAACACGGCAGCAGGACAAGAAGTGGGGGAATTAAGACACACATCAAGTGCTCCAGTTTCCTGCCTTTAAAAGAAATGCACAATAGTGCACTGTCTGCAACACCCTTTCACTCCCTTGCGAGAGAGTTCTGGCTCACACCCACTGGAGTCTTGTGAAAATACAACCCTTTCTTAGGAAAAGAAGCTCAGAAATGCTCATTTTCAAGATCTTTCCTCCTATATTCAAAAAGAAAAGGAAGATTATAATATCTGAATTAAAACTCTTGGGCCTCAAAGTGTCAGGTTCCTAAATTATTAAGATGCACAAAATACATGAAATATGAATAAAGTCTTTTAAACCATGACAAGATTAATTTAACTCACGCATATGAACTTAATGTGATGCCCAAACTCCACTCCTACATTATTAGCATTGCGGTGCGCTACTGGGATATATATGCAGCCTGGGTGACTTCAGAAACTGGGCTGGGAAACCTCCCCTCAGTGAGAGCTGCAGGCCCACGCAGGAACAATGTCTGATTTGCATTTCACTTATGGGCGCTCCCCCTTCCCTAGAGTTTCAAAGCTCAACTAATCCATAAGATAATATCATATTTAAATTCTTAATCTTCATCATTTTAAAATTTATTTGGCAAATGAAAATGATTTCTATTCCCTTTCATCCTGACTCTGATGATGACAGTATCATAAAATGTTCCCTACAGGGTACATGCACCTTAGAAAACACTAAGTAAATGGGGGGGGGTATTTTAAAAAATTCTCAGAACTTACCAATCAAGACAGAGCAAGAGATGGATTTTCTCCTCTTGCTTTTCTGATTTACACGCTATCAATCTAATTCGAAAGTACACTTGTTATGTTGTGTACTTCAAGTTAAACATTAAAGAAATACTTTTAATTTCCTATGCACTGTTTTAGTCACCAGTACCCGTGGCAGATACAGCAGCACGTATCAATTTCTTAAAAAGGAAACAAAATGAAGATTATCCACCTCATCACTTACTTCTACACTGCTTTAAATGAACAAGAATGTACTACAGATCAGAAAGCAAAAGAGCAAATTTTAGCAATCTGCAGCATCACATTTAATTGGGTAGTCATAGGTAAGCTATATTAGAATTGTAATAGTTCCCTTTGCTCTCCTGAATCTTTGACATCTGATAATCTGCTGCATCAGTTAGTACTCACAATAACGGGGCTTTCCTCAGGAACTCTGTGTTTTAATCACATAGAAATGATACATACTTTAAGATAGTACTTTTTATGGAATGCACGCTGGTGTTTCTCCAAATTCATGACATTGAAGCTCTAACCCTGGATGTGATGCATTCAGCAGGTGGGGGATTAGGAAGTAATTTGGTTTTGAGGAGGTCATGGAAATAGAGCTCCTGATGGAATCAATACCCTAAGAGAAAGCCAGCCACCAGAGCGCCCTCTTCCTGATACAGAAGGACACAGCAAGAAGCCTCCCCGCCAAGGAGCTCCAAGGAGCTGCAGAGAGGACCTTCACAAAGATCAGAACAGCACCTCTACCTTGACCTTCTCGGCCTTTAGAACTGTGAAATATAACTGCCTGTTGATTGATGCATGAAGAAAACAACAAAAATCTAGCAATAAAAATTACAATCACAGTTAGAAAAGAAATTAAGCATTCTTTTTGAAAATAATAAATTCAGATCTCAGATCTTGAGACATACTTTTTACAAAAATTAACTATTTGTCCTTAGATTATTAATTAAAAAATAACTAACTGGAAATATTTTCTTCTTGAAGTGACATAAATGACACCACAAAAACTTCATAACAACAAACAGATTAAAAGAGAGGGTTTTTATGCGCGGAAAGAATGATGGGGACAATTCTGAGGTGCGTTAACCTCTAATCAGCGTCATCACATAGCTGTACGATGTTCATCTCTTTATAATGAAGTATATTAAATTTTTAATTTCAGTGCAATAGGAAATCTTCACAGAAGCGTAAGAACGTATACTTTTCTGGAACCATATTTTTCATAGTTCCAAAAACAGAGGTCAGATAGCCTCTAGGCTATCTTTCACTTAAACAGAATTTAATCATTTGTGTGCTTAGAGTACAATACCTTCTCCCTTTTTTCATCTGATGGTTATGGATACATTCAAAATTCACCTTGCATCTATCCCAAATTACTGGAGAAAAGCTGTTTAACAGAACTTTCAAAATTATTATATTATTCTGGGTACAAAGATAAAATGATTTTTTTCCAATCAATCTGCAAGTAATTCTAAATGCCTTGTTGCGAAGTCACTAAACTAGATACCAAAGGGGGAGCAGAGTTTAATATAACTCTTGGCTTGCATTAGAAAGTAATGGAGATAAATACATTACAAAGGGATACTTCAGGCATCTAAAGCAGTCTGTTAGAGGTGAAACATAATCCATTGGTTTTATATGTTTAATGTTTTAGACAATTGCATATATTAGACAATCAGTTCATAGCTAGAACTTAAGAGTCCTATTCTATAGTTAATATGTTCTAAACTATCATTTATATGTGAGATTTTTAAAAACTCCTTATGTTGAGACACTGTTATTAGCTCTGATAGAAAATCTTTATTTTTTTACTTTAAAATAAAATTTTTACTTTTTTACATAATTTTCCTCAATGTGTTAACTATCACGTGCTATCTACTTTAAAATAAAAGTTTTACTTTTTTACATAATTTTCCTCAATGTGTTAACTATCACGTGCTAACTTTGAATTTATTCTAAATGCAAAGTTAAAAAGTTATATTACTGAGTACATTATGAAATGTGAAACATCTGCTAAGTTTTCAAAAAGGGGCTGAGCACACTAGACATTCACACTTTTCTTTGATACATAAATGATCACTGTGACACACTTTTTTATTTTATACCATTCAGACCTAAATCCAAATTTCATAAATGTTATGTATAGCATTCACTGAAAACAGGCAATTATGTCTTTTCATACATGAATGTATTTTTAAAGCTGTTCCAAGAAACAGATTCAAGATAACATCTTTTCATTTTTCACTTAGAAAACTCACATTCGGTGCTGAAGGAAGGACATGCTATATGTTACCCCCACTTTAGTTCAAGAATGGCCTCTCCGGGCAGGAACAATCAGAATTTTAGGGCTATCCCTTATGTTTTTTCCTATGAGCCATACATATTAATATAAATTCTTTTGAAAAACTAATGTCTGATTTAGTTGGGGAGATCTTATACTTACCTCTTCTATTCAGTGCATGCTGTTTTAACTCTGGAGGAATGAGATCTTTTCAAACTTTCCCATTCAATAAGTCAAAGGTTGTATCATAGCCATGGAGGCCTTTGTCTTTTCAGAGTTTTTGCTTGTTCATTTTAAGCATGTACTCATATAGAAGTTTCTGTCTGTATCCTACAGAAAGGAACATTCTCATTATTTCTGTGGTTCTTCCCCAGTCTTCCTAATAAATCATTCTTTGGTTGTTCAAAAGAGCCTGGTGTGGTAACACTTGGACTTCCTTCATGGCCTGCCTCAAATTTATCACTTGTTCAATGATTCCCTTCCCAGGCAGCTAAGGTTTATGAAGAAAGGAGACACCCTGTTCTTAGCACATGGCCTGTGCCTGTGTCACTTTGCTAAAACAGTGAATAACTAATTAAAAGAAATAATAGTATCGATGATGTTTGCTGGTTTTAGAGCAAAACTTTGATTCCTACAACTTGGAGATTTCACTCAGAGCGCAAGTCCTGGACCAAACATTTTTAAAATGTGATAAAGATGATTGACAAAATTGATCAACTTTGTCTTCAGTTCTGACTCCAAAGTTACAAAGGTAAATATTTTTAAAATATAAATAAAATTTACCAAATGATTTAAATGTATTAGGAACTTATTGCAAAGAATTTCGGTGGAAATTGTGAGATATATTAATATGATACTTATCAAAACTATATTGCCTTCCTTATGGGAGATTGTACCTGTTTAATTGTATATTCTACATTATCAAGAGATTTTATTTATATGGAATAAAATTCAAAATTATTAGTTTTCATTCCATACTGTGCCATCTCAAAAACTCTTAGAATCACAATGATAGCTGCAAGTTAATAACTAAATGCTCTGTATGCTGGTAAACTGTTTGTGGACATTTAGCTAATAATTCCACAATTTCAGTTGCCTGAACATTTGTTATGTCATCAAAGTCTTGTTTTTCTGAATCTATTTTTTCAAGTAGTAAACAAATATTCTATTCACTATATATGACAAAACACTTTCTTTGGGAGTTGTTACTTTGAGATATTGTAATAAATTAAGAATAGGGATTTCTACATCGTGTCTTGTTTCCTACATTATAAGAGAGAAGAAATCAATGCATTTCAAGAGTGACTGAAAGAATCACAAAGCAGAAGAGAATGTTAAAACTATCCACAAATCACACTGAGAATTTGAAGACATAATAAATGCTGAAGTTTTATTTATAGCTCTCTCTTTTGAAAGCTTGGAATTTTGACCCAGTTCCATAGCTCTAGATAATAATGAATTAGACTCACCAGTCACAAGAGATTGCAAGAGCCAATAAAGCAACTAAATTTATTTAGAGATACTTTCACAAGAGTCTGAGGGATTTTGAATTAAAAGTATGTTACTTATACAACTCTGAATATAGTCTATATTCATAAGCCACAGAAAGCACAAACGTGTAGAAAGAAGTGACCCATTCTGAGAAGGCAAATGATGTTTTGCTGCCATAAACTGGAAACATGGAGTCTTAAAGATGTCTCCAAAGATAAAGCACTACTAAAATCTATCCCAGATTTATAAACTTCAGTTGTGACAAAGTATCATATTTCTAATTGCACAAAACATCACTTGTGCGTATACATGCCATATCAGCATACACTAAGTATTCATGCATTAAGATATTTTAAAACTCTACTGGTTTACAAAGTCAACTGGAACATAAATACAAATTTACAGCTTCTCTTAATCCACCTACACAAAAGTAACCAACTTTCCCCATCTATGTAAAACCAAAGACCTTTATCAAGTGAAGAAAGCTCTAAGAAAGTGTTACTTCATCAAGGATCTACTATTATATGATAGTGAAGACTAGTAGACTCTTCAGAAAAACCACTATTCTTTTATTTTGGCAGAAAACACATCTACTAGGAATTTAGTGTCTTTCATGTTAAAATATTTAAAAATAACCTAATAAACATTTAAAAGTATAACTTAAAATTGTCAAAACTAATCCCTTAAAACTTTACATCCCTTTCAATGGAATTATCTACTAAAAACTCTTAATAGAATTACATTGTTTAAAAACCATATAGTAGAATAGTTCTAAGGATATTTTGATTCAAAATATAAGCAGAACATCATAGTAAATATTTTTACAGGATAGTTTTACAATTATTTGTGGCTAATAAAATGATAAATGATGAAAACTTAATCTTGCAAATGTGTATTATCAGAAGAACTAGCCACATAATTACATAGATGACATTTAATTACATGAGGTTAAATATTTGAAGAGAGAAAACAAAATCATAATATAATTGTTAGCAAATGCTCATTGATAATCATATAGATTATCACATGGACTGAAATCATGTTAAAATCACCACAGGTAGCACAAAGTAAACCTCTGTAACTTAGTTACTACCTCTTTTAAAAAGTTCCTGAAGAAGGTGGCTGAAGCTGACAGTGACAGTCAATCAGAGAAAGAATAGGGGTCACCTTTGAGATGAAGGAAGAAGGCCATGTGTAGAAATTTAGCTAATAATATCAAGAATTGACAGCCATTGATAAAGCCACACTCATCTTCAGTTGAGAAATGATCCATTAATCATTTCAGTTAATACTGCAAATACCAGCAGCAACTTACCATGATATGAATGGGCATTGCTTTTACCTATGTACCGGTGTTTGTTCCATAAAGCATATGGATAAAAAAACAAATAGCTATAAAATAATTAAATGCTCCTTGCTACACAGGCAAACTAAAAGTAATACTAATATTGCTTCTATATTTGAAATGCTTTAATTAAAGATTGTGCATTTGATGCTATCTCTTCTTGGCTTAAAATTTGTACGCTCAAATTTAAGGAGGTCAATGCACCATGCACAGAAGACCTTTAGTTAAGGCATACTTTTACTTGGAGAAGCTGGACACTTACTTGACAATAAACGGATCTGAAATTCTGACACGAAGCTCTATGAAAATCTGACCTAGATTTGGTACGTGTGTTGTTGCTTTTGTTCCATTTGTTTTTCAAAATTGCTAGAAATGTAACCAAAACCTGAATAATATTATGTAATTAATTTTGTATTCAATCATGTAAGTTCAAACTTAAAGATAGGAAATCTTAGAAAGATTTCAATAATTTATATCTAACCATAATCATTGTTGATGGTGGTGTAATGCAAGTTCTTTTTTCCCTCATGCTTGTTAGAGGTTGTTTAGCAATTCATGCTGAAATTAATTTTAGTGTATCTCCTTGGGGCCAATACAGACTTTTATACTCACAGGCTATCCTATAATCAAGTGCCTACTTAGCTATTAGAACCAAAGGGATAATTTTTGTTTTACTTTCAAGCTTGTACACTGGTTAGTCATTAAATATTTGTTGAATGAGACTCTCCCTGACAATGGGGAGCCTACAGAATAAGTGAAATTCTATACAATTCTTCAAGGCACTCCTCCATGAAATGCACCATATTTGGACCAGGAATATAGCTCAGCAGCACAAACACTACCTGGCAAGCTCAAGGTCCTGAGTTTGATTCCCAATACCAAATAGGAAAGGGGTGGGGGAATGAATGTACCATATTTATCCAAAATAAATCAGGATAGTCCATCTATGTGTATAAAAGTCCATGTATTTTTCCCGGTCAGAAACGAAAAACTTTTCAAGAGTATCTCAAAAAAAAGAGCTGTGTTATTTCCAACATATTATTTCTACAGGCAAGCAGTGTGCAACACGTATACTCAAACTGTGCTACACAAAACCAAGTCACTGGAGCAATGAGAGGAGCCCTGATAATAGCTGTACCCCACCTACAGTTATCAGAAAAAACTAGGTTATGCTGAGTTTGTGTATGAAATTTTTGGTGGATGAGATGCTGTTACTAAAAAAGAAGAATTGGGAAATTACAATATACTTCTATGAATTAAAAAAATACTTATTTATGTCCAAAGAAAAGTCTTTGTATTCTGAGTCACAAAAATAAGCAGGAAGACAATTCTTCAGTTTATCAAATGCTTTATTTTATTTGAGACTATAATTCATTTTTATTTGTTTATAAAATACATAAAAATAATAGTTTAAGCTATATCTAATGTCAGCTATGTATTCACAAAAAGCATGTATGGTAAGATGAAAAAAGGTGTTGACTAACCTTTTATATATAACTTTTGAAAGATGCCAGCAGAATATTCTAAGCTGTTTTGAAAATGTCATTATAAAATAATTTATGATATAGAGTTTAAGAATATAATTTAGTATCATAGATCTAGTTCATTAGGTTGTTGTAAAACAATGAAAATTAGTTTTTATAAACTTTAGCCTGATACTAATAATTACCAATATTAAAAAACTCACTTTAACAGATAAATGTATCCATAGATAGATGCATCACATTACAGTATAGTAATAGTGTGCTTTCCTAATAATAAAATAATTATTGTTCAAAACAATAATATCTAAAGTTCTCCTCAAAATATATCCATGTTTTAATACATTCATAGTTGAAGTTTGATAATATTTGTCACCTCATAGAAATGATACTGATTTGGAAAGAAATACTGTTTATCTCTTAGGGCAAATTGCATCTGCTATAAATTCTTTACACCTCTACCTCTCTCTGCCTTTTCTGTATATACAATGTATCTTTATCCTTTTACTGTGAAAAATTATTCTATCAGTGAACAACACTTTGAAAATAATTGTCTGCTTCTTTCTGTTCTCATCTAGCATTCTCTTTCTGGGTGGTACCCATCAAACAATCATTTGAGCAAAGAGGAAAGTTTAGACATTTCTTATTTCCTTGTCCCTGACCAATAAATTCTTAGCAATCAAATTCTTGACATGCAGAATAAGTCACCTAATCATGTGAATTATTAGCCTCACAGTTCAATTATAATCATAAAGCTTCTTCTGAATCAATTTTTACATACTAAGCCATTTATTTTCAGAAATATCTTCCTGTATGCAAAATTCCATGAGACTTTCCATCTCCTTTGTCCGTCATACACTATCTGACTTTTAAAGTTTCGTTAAACTCTAACAACTTTGCAAATATACTATTTATCATTGCTGTCTGTGTATGGATGATATAATTTCCTTATAGAAAGCTTGAAACAAACATTAAAATACAATTTCAGATTACTGAGTTACTTGATGCATATTACCAAATGTATGTTAAAATATTAGAGACACTGAGGCTGTCCCTTATTCCAATCATCTTTTTTCATAGTGCATTTTCCTCTAAATGTGTCATTTAATGTGTTTCAGTAATTTCCTGAGGCTGAAATATAAAATCTTATATTTTAATTAAAATGTCTTTCCAAAAAACCTCTCAATCTCTCTTTGTACCTTTGTGTTTTCACACACACGCACACACACGCGCACACGCACACACCACACGCGCACACACGCGTGTGCGTGTGTGCGCGTGTGCGTGTGCGTGCGTGTGTGTGTGTGTGTGTGTGTGTGTGTGCACGCAAAGATCTCCAAGTCATATACTGAACTTTAATGTTTCTCCTCTAGTAAGGATGAATTTGAACTATCCATCCACACTTTCACGCCAGCACCTCTTTGAAAGCAAAGCTTGTATTTAAAAATAACTCTACAGATTATGAGAACAGTGTAGGCTCACTTAGTGGAGCTAAAAGCCAAGTGGCCCATCCACAAGAGTAAACTCGAGACAGAGGCCTAGGACTGCCACTCTCTAGCCAACTACATAGTTGCTTACACACATCAACAGATAAGAAAAAACGTTACACATTTAGACTTACACAGGGGGAAACATTTTTCTGAAAAATCTACACTTTTGATGTTTCAACCAACATGGTAAGTTATAAAAATGTCTTCTGCACTTATCTATATGCCTCAAAAATCCTCTTGTAATAAATACCTGTTTTACACCATTTTACTGGGAGTCAATTTGTCATTTGATTCCATTTTCTAATGCAGTAGTCCAGCCCAACCCAGAATGCATTATTGATATGGAAATGAGAGTAATTAGCAGCGCAAATGATCTGTTATTTATGACACCAGTCAGAGCAGTAAATCACCATTGGTTCACTATCATTACTATGCAAATAGAAGAAGCAGTTAATGGTCCATGTGTTAAAAACAAGCCACTTGCTCGCTCATTTGCAAGTGAAAGGCAAGGGTTAGAGTTTAAGGTAGAGATGACAGTTTCTCTTAGTGTCAGTCCCAGTGCTTGGATTTTATAAAACCAAGACTCAATCATTATACTAGTTTAAAAATGTATACCTTTTCTCTCCTGCATATTCTGCCTTAAACCTGTTCTTGTGGCACTCTCAAACTTTGAGTACCTCTGACCCTACTACAGGAATCAGAAATACTTGTGACAGTGTCTGTTTTGCAGTGTAAGAATTAATTTTCATAAGTAACTTTTATTTATCTGGAAAACACCATAAAAATTTTCTATTATGAAATGTCATCAATGGTCATAAAATTCACTTCCTCTTCCCCGTTACTTCATTTTCTTCTAAGGAGAAAATCTAGCAATGCTTTGAGTACCCACGGAGTGAAGAAAATTTTTGTGGGCCTTATTAGAAAATATTCTGTTTGTCTAAAAGAAATCATTCCACCTTTCCAGCTTGGTCCCTTTTTGTTTACTTTCCCAGGGGGCGCTTCAGCGTACATATTAGATGCAGGCCAATGCTTGCCTAGTATAATAGGAAGGAAGGCAGGAGTGAAAAGCTAGAACATGAATAAGGATGAAAACAAATCACATCTTTATGTTGGAAATGTATGCAATAGAGAGGACTACAATCATACTTAGTTAAATTCGCTTTATCTTTTCAAGTGTATGAATATATCTGGCAAATCACTTGTAAAATCTTATTACAGTTATGGATTAAAATGGCTTATAAATGGGTGAGAATTTTTTCTTTTAGGAAATTAACAATGGTCGTTATATTACATATTGTGATCTTCAAAGTAGTTGCTCAGATTAACAGATATAGGTATGCAGGATTGATCAAACAATCTGAAGAAAATTATAATGATATATTTAAAGAAATTAATATAGTAGAAGACACTCTTTCCTATATCAAAATGTTTTTAAAAATTAAACACAAGAGTGGCTGGACTTATTCTTAGTTTAACTTTGTTAGGTTATAAATTTATGTTTTATAGATATGTTTTTCTTGCATTCTAGTTAAGTGAGATTCCATATCTCACTCAATTATTCAAAGTTAACCTTCCCTCCTAGCTTTTGTTTTTAAAACTTTAGACCAGTACCTGAAGTATCTACAGTACTGAAATTCATTGAATCTGACAGTGGAATTGGTAGTTGTCAAAAGCAAGGGGAGGGGAAAATGGGATCTGGTAATCAAAGAGCATAAAGTTTCTTTCAAACAATGCAAAAGTGATCTGCTGTGTAACATTATACTGTACTGTACACATTTTAAAAAAGATGTAGGTCTCACATTGTATTCCTACTACAATTGAATAAAATTTCATTAAACAATTGAGATAGGTGATTAGTGGGTGGCAAAGCTAGCTAGGAAAGTAGATGTGACCCATTAATTACAAAAACCCAAGACACTTGTACAGAATAATTCTCAAAGCCTCGCTTGCTGACTTCTTGCAAGAATTCAAGCAGGTTTTCCATACCATATCCTAGACTTGATGTGAACCTGCAGAATGAATAATACAAAAGGAAGGTCCACAGTGAGTTTTGGCCACTGTGTTCCCTCTTCCATGTTGGCCCATCCTCACACTATAGAGTGTATTTCTTTCCCTACTTTTATTTGGCTCAAACTCACTCTGCAGAACCTGTTTCTTTTCTATCTCTAATAAAAGTTTTGTTATCATTTGCACTTTTCCTGATCAATTCTTTGCTCAGGATAGGAAGAAACTAGAAACTATCTCCAGAAGGAGACTCCAGCACCCCAGAACCAGGTAACTCAGTAAGTTTACACTGGAGAGAGGGTGAATAGTTTTGAGTTAAGCCCATCTATTAATATCCAGAAGAGAAGCAATAAATCTGAAAAGGGAAGGAAAATATGTAAACATTATGGATTGAGATGTCAAATCCCAATCTCTGGTGGGTCTCTTAGGAAATGCCCTGGCTTCAGGGAAAGAGTTGCTTATTCTCCAGTATAAGTCAGAGTCTCAGCAACCAGGTAATGAGACGTCCTAAGGAGGGTAGTTCAAGAAGGGTCATTATAAAGTCATTTGTTATAAAGGTGTAAATATTGCATGGAAACCACAATCAACAGTGTAGGAAGAGGAGCAGCTCAGCAGAGCTGGAAGACTCAGCTCTCACAAGACTAAAGAAAACAAAAAGATAGAAGTTAAAGAACAGGGACAGCCTCATAGTTTAGAGCAGAGGCAACCTTTCTTTGAAGTGTACAGAGAGAGATCTCATAGAAAGGGAATCAAAGGAATTCATGTCCAACTTCACTGAAATTTCTGATTTCCTGCCATGGCTTTGCAAATGAATCACTGACTAAGCCTAAACAAGATAGGAAAGAACAGGAGTTAACTATAACCAATGGCACAGGTGAGCCTTCCACTGAATGGAAAACAAAATTCAGGAGTGCTATGGACATAATAGAGCTTCAAGGGATCATGTTGGGCTGGGGATATAGCTCAGTGGAATAAGTGCCTGCCTAGCAAGCGCAGGGTCCTGAGTTTGATCCCCAGTACTGCCAAATAAAAAAATACACTAAAGGGATCATGTAGGTGTGAATAGCTAAGCATATCACAGAGGACTGTCATGGGTCCTCCTCCAAAATCTCACAGGATACTTGATAACTTTACTATACTCTTAATATGTCCCATGAAGTGTTCTGAAGACTACATAAATTTTCTTTCTTTCTCCTTATGGTACATAAAGTACATCCTATTATCATTCTCTTTTCAGAAATAAAACTAGGGCAACCTCTCTGTAGCTTAAACTCACTGCTGGGCTTAAATTTTTCTCACTAAATAACACATGATGAAATTATGGCAGTGAGACTTATACCTGTGTGGGTCTTCTGGTTCTGCAGCCTGTTTAGTTAACCCTCACACACATATTTTCCAATATTCCATTTTAGTATGCTGAAAAAATTCCCAATTGTGGAAAATAATTAAAATGAAATATAAAAGTACATAAAATTTAAATTGAGTTAAAAGGTTTTATAATTAGTAACGTGTATTGCAGTTTGCTCCTGTTATGTAAGATTAAGTCATGTGAGAACAAAAAATACAGGGATTCGTACTAATAGATGTCTAAAATGTCAGTGTAGGATGTGCTTTACCTGAGTGCGACCCGTGTATTGAAAAAATATGTACAGTAAGTAAAATGCCTGCGTTATATTTTTCCTACAGGCTTCTTTTAAAATGCAAAACCTATTAGCAAAGATAAAATATTTAAAGGTGACTTGCTTTCTAAAGTCAGTTATCTCTTTGTAGGTTACATTGGCATCTTTTCTCATATTTAAAAAATTAACCATATGCCATCAGAAGAAGAAAATCAAAACATTTTTATTTCTTTATAAATAAAAATCACACATGGTAGAATTATAAGTTTTGATCAACAGATTTCTAGGTACCATAGAAATGCTGGGGCTAGCAGGTAAGACTAATCAGGACATCGTAAATACTCTGTTCTGTACATTTTGAGACTCTGTTCCAGAAGCATGGTTAGCATGAGGCAGCTAATTCACTGAGGGCAGCTACTCAGGGGAATGACTCAACACCATCCTGAGAAAACGAGTGGAAAAGAGATCAGGGGCAAGGGGTGAGAAGGGAAAGAGAGTAAGAGGGAGAGGGGAATGCAGAGACGAAGTCAGAAATAGAAAGACAGGGAGATACAGAGGTTGAGATTAAGGTGCTGAGTTTTAACAACCCGCTTCTGCCCCTGAATCTGGTGACATCAATATAAAATCGTGAGGTTGCTTATCCATTTTTCCCTTGCTTGTAAGAGACAACAGAATTACTTCTTGGATATTGTTATGATTTCACGCATTCATAGGTGGGTCTCTGAGCAAGTAGGGCCTGGTCTGAAGAGGTGGTCTCGGACGGAACGGCTCCTTGGTTCTGCTCCTCCTTTCATCCCTCTCTGCTTCTGCCTCCCTCACCACGAGCTGCTCCTCCTCCCTCATGCCCTTGTCACACTGCCCACCTTGGAGCCACCTCACTATGAACTGAACCTCTACAAACTGTGAGCCAGAATATATCTTGTCTCTTTAAGTTGTGGGTGTCAAACACTGTGTCCCAGCAATGAGGAGGGTAACTAAGACAGTATTTTCTGATATCCTTGATGAGGTCATTTCGATTCATGATTGTAGATCTATACCCTAATGAACTGTTCTTTGACAGATCTCTTCCCAGACCTGCAGGCTTCTAAATAGAGCTATATACACTGTGTCCATGTCTGGATGGCAGGCAGCACAGTACGCGTAAGATGTCGCAGGTCCTTTCTCCTGGTCACACTCTCCCCCCGACAACTCCTGATTTAAAGGCTCTCTTCATTTCATCTCACCTTCAAAATATATATACCAAAGTGATAATGCTTTTTTATTCTTTAACTTTAAAGATTTAAGCCTATAAAGAACAATCATTTTAAATGCCTTTCTCCCAATGTGCAATCTTTAAAAAGAATACAAATGTTATGTTTTTGTAAAAATCACTACTACTTACCATTTGCTGTAAAGTTTACCTTTGAATAGTAAGTATCGAGGATTATTGCTCTTCAGTTTTCATATCTGCTGGTGAATCGTGATCTACCCCTAAAAATTTAATGGGTGCTTTCTCCATATAAAATGCTATCAGTGATGAATCCTGCTAAGTGTTAAATAATTCACCTTGTGTAAATATAAGACAAAATTAGACTTCAATTTGTCAAGATGCCACTAACACCACCTGTATCTAATAGTTACATACATAGTTTATTGAGAATGAGTCAGTAAGGATCAAATTAGATTTTGAAGTCATCATCATCATGTTATTGAGCTCTATTTTCAAAAAAAAATTATATTATTAATAACTCATCAGTTGGAAGGCATCAATTTCTTTTGAAAATTGATCTCTGAGAGACCCGCTTTTAGTTTGCCTGTTCACTGAAGAATCACTTGTGTAATTAACTTGCCGCATCTATTCCCCAAAGTACTCAGACCGGCAAGGAGGATGGTAGTGGCAGCTACGCACTCATCAAACCATCTCTAAGTCTGATAATATAGTTCTGTACTCAGAAGGTACATAGTCTTAATTACGTGAGAGGAAAGTTATTTATATCATGAAACCCAATACTGTAGCCTGGAGAGTTACCTACTGTATATAGTATTCTTCTGTCATTAATGTTTTTGATTAACACATATTAATTATGTATATTTATAAGTTATAATATGATGCTCTGATTCATGTGCACACTGGGTAGTGATACACTCAGGTTAATTACCATATGTATCACCTTAGACATTTATCCTTTCTTTATGATCAACATATTCAAATATCCCTGTTCTATTGTGAGATATATAATGTATTATTATTATTACTAATATTTACCCTGCTTTGCCAGAGAATGTCAGACTGTGCTCTTCTAATGAGACAGCACCCTTGTACCTGTTCATGAACCTCTTCATCTCATTGACCTCCTTAGATTGCCCTAGTAACCATTTTCTTTCTCTCAATTCTGTGTGTCTAACTTTTTTTGAATGTGCATGAGAAAGATCATGTAGTGTTTGCTTTTTAGTATCTATCTTTTTCACTTAATATAATGAGATTTATTCCATTTAATTGGAACTTTTATGATTGAAATTATTCATGTTCCAGTTCATCTGAATTACCAGTGTAAGAATTCACGTAGAAGTTAAATTAAGTATGAGAAAGTCTTCTCTTTTACCTTTCCTTAGATACAGAATTTTATTTCACTAAGACCAATATAGATTTTTAAAAATTTAAGAATATGACTGAGACAAATTTAAAATTCTCACTTCTGCTAGATTTTACACATGATACCTGAAAAGGGCACTTTTAATCTCCTGCATTTTTATAGACAGAAAAATCTTCGTGTTAAAAATTTTATATTATAAACAGTTTCAAATGGTATTCCTGTAATACAACATACAGACTTTATTCCTCACCAATGTACTAAGTTCTCAGCAAGAAGGATTGATCCAGGAAAACAAAAAATAGGTCCTTCACGGAGTTCTTTCTTAGAAGTATTTTGATCTATATACAGATCCTTGGCAGTAAAAAACACATATATATCTTGAAGCATTAGTAAATATCATCTATTATATTTTGATTGTATAGTAAGTCAATAGGAAGACACACAAATGCTCAAGATAACAAATCAAGTACATTGGACTCTCTGTACTTCAGGTGATGAATGGATTCTATTGGTGGCAGTGTGTATGCTAAGAGCAGAGCCTGAGCTTACTGATGCCTCTGTCTTGCCCTCTAGCACAGCTATTCTGTGGGAAGGGGATCCTCGAAGGGATACTTTACATTTGAGGCATATTGTCCTCTGCTCAGCTGTGAAGCTACTTGTCAGAAAACAATAATTCACAAAGTGTGGTCAAGTAAGGTGATTCAGTTGTATGGCTTTGTATTCCGATTCCTATACATGCTTTTAGAAAGCATGTTAAAATCATCTTACTCATTAGGAATTGGCAAGAGAATAACCAATCAGAAGATTCCATAGCCACACTGTGGAATCAATACTGTGTAAGCTGAACGGTGCCTCTCGTGTTCTAGGAAATAATGACAGTTAAAGCTCAGTGGTTCCAGTGAATTCTGTAATCTAGTGACTGCAAATACAAAACGTAATCTCACACAGCCAGCTACCAGAGAGGCGCTGGAAGGCCAGAGACACAGTCAAAGGGAAACATATAGTTCCAAATGTAAAAGATGATGTGTACAACAAATCTATATCTCAGAACCCTGGGGATGCAATCGAAGTGCTAAACTTCATATTTTTCCTAAATTATAAATTTATAATATCTGTAAAAATGATTATAAGAAAGAAAATTATTATGACACAAAATCAGAGGCCTTATGTGTAAGTGTGGAGGGAGCACAGGAAAAAATTAACATATTTCTTTATCCTAACTTGGAATTCAGGAATCAGAGGTCCTTGCTCTCATGCATACACACCTCAACATGGTCACCTTAGTAAACTTTAAATTCTCAAAGGGAATCCTGTTGTGCACCAGGGGAATGCTTCATTTTAAGAATTACTACATGTTCCATTCTCCCTAAAATAGGCTACAGAAATCTCTTTTGTAATCTTGGGGTATGGAACCCAAGTGCCAAGTGTTCACAGATTTCTGCTACGTAGATCATTCTCATTATGACAGAGATGCGAAATAAAGTATATGCACATTTAACCTGTCTCATGGATTTCAAAAAACATAAAATGCCAACAATTTTTCTGGTTAGCACTGTCCATTTTTATCCATTTTCAGAATAAATATTCTAAGGGCAAAAACGATTTAAAGTTCAAGTTTCTATAACCTAAAACTGAATTAAAATTGTTTTCCTATTTAGGAGGACTTTATCAAATTACTGGATATTTGCTTTTATTTGCCTTGCTATTTATTTACCAATATTTTTAAGAAGAAAAAACAGTGTTGCTTCTTAGTCTCAGAGGGATTTTAAAATAGTAGTATAAGCTTAGAAGAAAAACTCTGAAGTCAAGACATGTCCTGAGGACTTGATGAAACACAAATGACATTGTACTTCCTCGTGAAGCCCCCTGTGTTTACCAGGTCAACCCTCTACCACAGCACCTACTCCCCAGGAGATGCTGTCTCTAAACCCATTAATATGGAACCTGGTCTCCAAATACTGTTTATCTGGCAAAAGAAATATTGGAGAAATCACTATGCTGTTCTGAGCAGCCTCCATGATTTCAATGCTATAGACTCACATTAAAGTTTAAACACCACAAATAATTATGGACAACACTCATAGAGGGAAGAAAAAATGTGCAATGTGCACAGTTGTTCACTGAGTACATAATACGGCCTTTTCCTGATATTGTAAAATGATGATATGCAAAGAACTCTCCACATTAATCTGAAAAATGAACATATATCTGTATTACACTTTCTGTCAGAGAAAAATGGAATGAACAAAGGAAATTATAGGAAACCTGTAATTGTGGAAATAAAAACATGCAAAATGCCACTGATAAAACTGACACTTATTGAACACATACAAATACCAGGCTCCAGAAGAAATATTTTCCATAGTTTTCTTAATGTAACTTATACTAGACCTGGAGGTAAATGATAATATTATTTAGATGTAGAACAGATCATCAATACCTATTTTGAGAACCTGTACTCTAATAAGAGGGAAAACACAAAACAAATGGACGAATTCCTAGACACATATGAAGTGTCAAAGTGAATCAAAAAGATAGAAAAATTCTAAATAATCTGATATCAGTCAATTAAATTGAAAGTGTAAAAAAAAAAGTAAAGAAAAGCCCAAGTCCTGATGGATTCACTGTTCAATTCTATAAGAAATTTAGAGAACTAATGCCACTAAGGTTGAAACTCTTTAATGAGATTGAAAGGGAAGCAATATTTCCAAAATCATTCTGAAGGAAGTATTGCCCTGATAACAAAACCAGAGGAGTACCCAACCAAAAAATAAAACTACAGGTCAATCTCCCAGAAGAACATAGATGAAAAATCCTCAGTAAGATATTGGCAAACAGACTGCAGCAAATCATGATTACACAACATGACCAAGTAGGACTCAACCCAGAGACACGGGGATGGTTCAACATACACAAACAAATACATGTACTATGCTGTATCAACTGGTTCAAAGACAAAAATCACATGATCATCTCAATAGATACAGAAAAAGCATTTAACAAAGTCCAACCCCCGTTCATGATAAAAACCCTACAGAAAATTGGAACAGATGGTCTTAAACTCAATTTGATAAAAGCCATCTACGACAAACCAACAGCCAACATGATACTACATGGTCAAAACCTCAAAGCTTTCACTCTAAAATCAAGAACAAGACAAGGATTCCACTATCACTACTCCTATTTAATAGTTCTGGAGACATTAGCCTAAGCAATTAGACAAAGAAAGCAATAAAAGGAATAAGGTCAGGAAAAGAGGAAGTTAAGTTATCATTATTTGAAGATGACTTTATACTCTACATAGAAAACTCTAAAAACTCCACCAAAAGACTTGCTACCTTAACAACCAAATTTAGAACTGTAGTTGGATACAATGTCAATACTCAAAAATCAATAGCATTCCTGTGCACAAACAACAAACTCACTGAGAGAGAAATCAGGGAAACTGCACCCTTCACAGTAACACCCAAAACAAAAATGAAATACTTAGGAATCAAACTAACAAAGGAAGTAAAATATCTATATATTCAAAATTACAGTACTCTGAAAAAGGACATTAAACGGGATGACAGAAAACGGAAAGATATCCCTTGTTCATGCATAGGAAGAACCAACACCGTGAAAATGTCCACACTCCGAAACTTTTATACAGAATTAATATGATTCCAATCAAAATTCCAATAGAATATATCACAGAATTAGAGAAAACTTTCCTAAAATTCATTTGGATCCAGAAGAGATCTAGGATAGCAAAGGCAATTCTAGGCAACAAAGGCAAGGCAGGAGGCATCACAATCCCTGATTTGAAATTATACTATAAAGCTACTGTGATTAAAACAGTGTAGTACTGGCAAAAAACAGATCCAAGGATCAGTGGAACAGATTAGAATATGCAGACACAATTACAAACACACTTAGCTACTTTATCTTTGACAAAAGGGCCAAACATGTGCACTGGAAGAGAGACAGCCCCTTTAACACATGGTGCTGGAAAAAGTGGCTCTGCACATGCTGAAGATTAAAATTAGACCCAATCTATCACCATGCACTAAACTAAAGTCAAAATGGATCAAAGATCTAAATATTAAAACAGAAACACTAAATCTACTGGAAGAGAAAGTAGGTAGAAATCTTGAAGACATAGGTGTAAGCAGAGACTTAATGAATGAAACCAAGATCACATGGAAATACTACAAAGAATCAGTAACTGAGATCTCATCTTATAAAAAAACCTTGTGCACAACAAAGGAAATCACCAACACAGTAAAAAGGCAACCCATACAATGGGAAAATATTTTAGCCAGTTGTCCCTCAGACAAAGGACTTATATTTAGAACATACAAAGAACTGGAAAAAATCAGGCCCCCAAATTCAAAGACCCAATCCAAAAAATGGACATCTTGGGTGAATAAAAACTTTTCTGATGAAAAAATATAAATGGCAAATAAATATATGAAAAAATGTTCAATATCATTGCTCATTTGAGAAGTGTAAATTAAAACAATACTGAGATTCCATCTCATCCCAGAAAGGACAGTTATCATGAAGAAATCAACAAATAACAAATATTGGCAAGGCTGTGGGGGAAAAGGAACAACTCTCCACTGTTGGTGTGAGAGTAGGCTGTACAAGCACTGTGTAAATCAGCATGGATATTCCTCAAAAAACTAGGATTAGAGGTCCCATTCACTCCAGCTATTCTCCTTCTGGGAATTTTCCCAGAAGAACTAAAAGTACCATACCACAGTGATATATGTGTGCCCATGTTTATAGCAGCACAATTTATAATAACTAAATCTTAGAAACAACCCAAATGCCCATCAACCAAAGAATGGGTAAAAAAGATATCATTTTTTTATATAATGGAGTACTACTCAGCCATAAAGAAGGTTAAACTGGATACTTTTATAGGTAAATGGATACAATAAGAGACCATACTCATAAGTGAAATAAATCAGATTCACATGTGTAAACATGCATTGTATCCCTGGTGTGAGAAACTAAAAGAATAAATAAGGTCCAAAATTTACAACAGATACTGTGAAATGGGAAGAAACTCTTCAAATAGAAAGAGGAACTAGGAAGGAAGGAAGGAAAATGGAAAAATACAAGACAGTTACACTACTAGTGTCTCTTGTTCATTGAAAAGTTTGTGCTAAGATCATTTGGAGAATTTTTATACCCATATCTTATACTCTGAGTAACTACTTTGAAGATAACAATATACAATATATTAACTATTGTTATTCTTTTTTAAATTCTATTTTTTCATAAAATTAAAAAACTAACATTTATTGAAGACAATCAAATACCAGGATTGTTATGGTTGATACACTGTGTCAACTTGAGGAATCTAGAGGTTTAGCTGAGTGATTCAGGAGGAAGCTGGGGTGCTTCCTTTGTAAACATCCTGTGTGTGGAAGAGGAGGGCATGGAGATTGTGTGAGAGGTTCATGACCCCTGGGTGGGGTAGGTTGTTTACAATGTAGGGAAGAAAAGGAGGCTGCTTGCAGCCATTCCTCTCCTTCTGCTTGTGGTTTTTACTGTGCTCTGCTGCCGTGAACAGTTTGCCCTCTGCCATGTGCCATTCAGCCTCAGAATCAGCCAAGTATGGACTAAAACCTCCACAAACTGTAAGCTAAATAAACCTTTCCTTTCTTCATTTTGGGTGTTGGGTATTTTGTCTCAGCAACGAGAAAAAAGTAACCAAGACAAGGATCCAGATGAAATGTTTTCCATGTATTTCCTAATGTAACTCATCTTAGACCTTGAGATAAAATGATAATATGTTTTAGAAGTAAAAGACTAGTCTTAAAATTAGACCTGCCCAAGCTTCTTGTGTAGGACTTGTGCCATGGCTCTCTGACCCTAAAGTTTTAGCCTATATTAATTATGCTTTAATACAAGGTACACTGCCTTGCACTTAAAAATTTACCTTTGATTATTGACAAGAAGAATAAAAGAAATCATGTTCATTTGATGTGCTCCAGGAGGTTCTCAGATATGTTAGAAAACAGAAATGCTTCTCTATGGAGAATCTTGCTCAGTGAACCAGAAATTCAGTATATGCCCCAGGACAAGAGAGTAATCATGACCATGAAAGCAGGAATATACCCCATAAAATTTTGTCAATTATAGTATATAATATGCAGAAGACTAGAAATTGATGAATAAATTAGCACTTGAAATATTTAGGTTTCTACTTAACAGTGCCAGCCATAAGAGATAGGATGTGGCAAGTTAAAAACAGAACCAAACCAAACCAAACTCAGAAAAGGCAATCAGTAAGAACTTAAAAACACACTGATCAATTCATTTAGAAACCAAAAAGCTTTTATCAGCTATAAATCACATACTGAAAAGAATAAATATGACAACATTCTACAAATAAAAGGCACAATTAGAAAGCCACACTAACATGAAGGAGCCAGAGCTGGCATTTACCAAATACAGTAAGAGAATCGATTGCAGTAATTAAAAGACTCAGCCTGTTTACACTGACTAGTGACTCTGTCTCCAGCAGAAATGTACGAATAATACCCCCTCAAGAAAGGAGGACCAAAGTGAGGAGTAGCCACTGTGTAACTGTGTAACTTTATGCTAATATTTCAGAGACTTCATTTGTTTCTGAGTTTCAATTTCTCCATTCAAGATTTAAACACAGTGGTTTTATGGAATATTCTTTGCTATTTTTGACACACAGAGAAAAGTGTAAATTTGATTTCCAGAAGTATGCAGCTCAAATTAGAACAGGAGTTAAAATTACACAATAAGACTCCACCTTGCCCATAAACCTTAAAATAGCAATGCCACAAGCATAACTGAAGTGACCCAACCCTTTCTCAAACACAAGAGGCTGTAACACACTACAACTTAAAATGGACACGCTGAATACTTCATCACTGGTGACACCAGGCCAAGACAAGAGACAAGAGTGAGCGTGTGATCCTGCAAACACAAATGTAAGCCCTGAAGAGTGCGCTGAAGTCTGAACAGCACAGACGCTATAAGTACGGGGTGTGGAGTACAGCTAGAGCTCCCAGGCTTATGCAAGAAGCAGATGGTGGCTGTTCAGACGCCATATGATCCCCAGTTAAGCTAAACTGTCACTATAATGAGATCCACTCAAACTAGCCAAGAGCAAAGGAAAAGTAAATGAAGGCTTCCATGGTGTCCCTCCTTAGTTGTCCATATGCTTCATTCACCCCTTGAAGAACTACCCCTCAACAAGGTTATCTGAGAGAATATAAAATTACAAAGCACAGAAGTCTCCCGGAATTACTCAAACTCCCTGGAACACCAGCATTTCCACTCCTTCGCAATGCTTTCAAGCCCCAGGATTGCTCATCAGAGGTAAAATTCACAGCTGGGACATGAAGTAGTGGTAAAATCATTTGGTGTGATATGTAATAATTTATGAGTTACAAGATTTATAATAGTATTCTACTTTCCTTCATATCATAAATGAATGTACTAGGAGGGAATAAGCCTTTTAACCTGTGCTCTTTGTATACTATAGAGCACTTAGGCAAACCAGGAGGTTGGCTGGCTGGTGAACTCTTTTAGTTGAAACTCATTCTTCTGGCCTTCTCAGTCTTATTACACCCGTTTCCTACTAAAGGACTCTTAGGCATACTCTACAGTGTACAGTATGTTCAAATGTCAAATGTCTAATGCTCAAATGTAGGTTGCACAAGGCACTCCATAATCAAGCTAATGTCTACCTACCCCTCAGGCTTGATTCTCTACCCTACTTTCTACCTTGTCCTTCATGTCTTAGAAATACCATACTATGTCTAGAATAGTCTTTAGCTGACACTACTGTACTTTTTCTTTTGATATTTTCTTCTTCTGTGGTGGCCTCATTGAAATACCTCTTTCTCTTAATCTTAATTATTTTATTTAACATATAAATGCTCGCTAAAACATCAACTCCTTCATGAGTGCACCCTAACATATTGTCACCACCGCTACCGGGTTTATTAGAGGACCAACTACTGCATCAGTTATGCTTACTTAAAACACAGGCCATATATTTAGCACAGTATGCCATGTCATCGCATAAGTATCTGTTTGCTTTTTTTAAAAATGGGTTTACTGCTAGGAGCCTAACCTTACAGTGAATGTTCATATTCTTATGTCTGTAAACACAGATGGAATGTAACACTGTATAATGTACAGAAAGAAAATGGGCTTTGGAGACAGAATTAGATTCCGTTCCTAATTCTGTTTATAAATTTTGTTGTTTGCAAACATTTTCAGTTTTATCATACCTATGAACTCAAGAGAAAATATCATTAGTAATTGGATTGCTATACAGAAAGCAAATGCCAAAATGCTTGGTGAATATTGATGATTTTTTTTCAACTATAAGTTCCTTGACTGTAAACAGTAAATATAAAACCATATTTGAGTATCTACAGACTTCTGGTTTGGGCATGATACAGCAACAAACATCTTTTTTAAATCCTCAACAAATATCAAGCATGGGCATAAATAAAAGGTACTTTTGTGCTTTTTGAATGAATTATGAGTAAATACATACATGCATAATAGCATGATTAGTAATTTTAAACTCTATAATCCCAAGATCTTAAAACAAACAAAATTAATTAATTAATACTGACTAGAATAAGTGTTAAACATTTCTACGGAAATTAATTAGGGCATAGGAAAAAGTGCTTCTGTACACTAAAAAATTAAATAATTTCTGGCTTACACATGATTTCACAAATATTTATCACTTGCATCTCTAGTCCCCATCCTATGTTAATTGTTCTGGGAAAAAAAGAGAAAAGAGATATTTCTCACTGTATCACACTAAAATCAGAAATCTATAGATCCTGACATGTGTTCATTTAAGTAAAAAATGAAAAATACTATAACAATCACTGACATTTTCAACATCTTAATAAATATTCTGTCCCCTAACTTTTGTCCGTATGTGTCATTTACCATAATGTAGATACTATGTTTCTTTTTTGCATTATACATCATAGGCATCCTCTATATTTCTATGTAGTTTCTCATAAAACTTATGTTGAGGGCTACAGCATACCTTGAAGTAACATCCAAATTTATTTCAACATTTTTTTCGACAGTACATATTTCAAAAATAATAATTCTATGGATACAAGATATTCACCCTAACCTTCTTTGTACAGAGGACAAACAAATCCTGCTTTCTGTTCCATGGAATTCTGCTTAGGAGAAAGAGAACAATTTGTGTTCACGTCTACATTTTTGCTGCATATTTCTATTCTGTTTTGAAAGCCACATTGTTGGCATACATCAGTGTGGAATTAATTGAGATCATTTAGTAACCATTCTAGAAATGTTTCGATCACCTCGCTCATGTTTTAAAGTGAAGTTAAACAACAAGTATTATATGGGAAACGTCATGATTTCTTTGTAACGTACATTTGTTAAACTTTGTGAAATAGCATATAGCTGAATACAAACTATTAAAATAGATTTTTACAATTTAATACACTTAGTAACTTTACAAGTTATACACAGTACTACACAGTTGTTAAATTCTTATTATATTTAGGTGTTTTATAATGATTATTATGAATGCTTACCATAGTTACAACCCAGGCAACACTCCTATTTACACATATAAAATTCAATTTTTTCTATAAATAAACATAAATTATGAATGAACATGAAGAAATTATTACTATTCTACATAGGAAACCCTAGAGATGTAAATGAAAAATTAGAATTAATATGATTGCTTAATACATTCAAAGGAAATAAACTAAATATGCAAAAGCCCATAAATTTCCATTTTCAAAAAAAAAAGGAAAAAAGCTCACAGTAACAATTATACAAAAGGCATAAACTTCTCAGCAATAAACTTAATGAAACATGTGAGTTTTAGAAGTAAACGTATAAATTTTATTGATGAATAGAACTGAATAAATGGAACATCAAAATGCTAATGACACTGTGAACACTCCAGTAGCCTCCTGTTAATCTGAACCTATAATGAAACAGCAACCCAAATTTGGTGGAGTGCTGGATATGAAGGACAAATGAAATTTGAGTGACTGATAAAATCATTAAGCCAGAAGCAAAACTCTGTAAAACAAAAAGATATTAAAGTTTTGGAAAGTTAACACTGTGATACCTTCTCAAAAACAGATAACTAGAATAAAAATGCAGAACAGAGAATCCAGTAAGATTGTGTGTGTGCGCGTGCGCGCACGCACTTGCATATAGCATAAAGACGGTGGCATTTCAAATCCGTGGGAAATTGGATGTGCAGTGAGCCGTGTTGGTAAACACAGGCCTGCACCCCAGATGGAATGAACAGGAGAAGGAAGAAGTCAACTTCCCGAAGTCTCCGTTTGGCTTGAGCAGTGTGTGTCCTTCGCTGCCTCTTCAGCTGTGTGTTTGTGACCTTTCCATGGGGACTCACACCAGTGACTCCTGTGGCCCTTCTTGCCTTCTTCAGGCTTGGGGTGGGGCTCTGTCCTGGGTCCTTCTCGTTCTGAGGTTTCAGCTTCTTGGGCTGAATAGCAGTTCTCTCTTCTGGCTCCGTAGCATGCAGAAGGTCACAGTGGACCATCCTTCCTTGGATTATGAAAGCTAATCTTACAAATCCCCCCTTAATACATATGTAAAGATACAGAGATACATAGATTCTCTTCCTCTAGAAAAGCCTAATATGCCATTCCAACATAAATAATAGTCAAGAATAAAAACTTCTAAGTATAAAAGCCCTGGAATTTATAAAAGATAAGCTTATTTCACACTTGAAGAATAGAAACAATGCCTGTATTACTGCATGATAACCTAGGGTTAGGTAAGTATTCCTAGATGTGATGCTACCATGGAGGTACTCAAGTACTGGAATTTGATGCCCCATAGATTATACTGAACTTGAAATCCAAACAAAACTCAAAGGGAATGAAAGAAGGAGTTTGTAGCCATATTAAATGGAAATGTAACAGCTGTAATTCCCTCAAAGAAAAGTGAATGCCCTACACTAGCCAGGATATGAGAAAACCTAACTTATGGTTCATTTTAAAGACAAATTAGAGGCTGGAAAAGTATCTCAGTGGTGGGGCACCTGCCTGGCATGCATTAGGCCCTATGCTCAATTCTCAGTATTAAAAGCATAACAATATTTTAAAAATATTTTAAAAAGCAAAAATTTCAGAGGTATACTCTGCATTGCTTCACCCGTTTTCTAAAATCTGATAATTTTAGATCAAATATGATACTTATACAAACCTGAGGTTCAAATACTGAATGGAACTGCCAATAAGTTTAACCCAATGTTTCTATATAAAATGTTTTTAAAGTGTCAATAAAATTTAATAAGAGAAAAATGTCATGTTCAATTATTCTATCAGAAAGGTAGCCAATGCCAAAGAAAAACTAATAATTGATACCAAACTATTCAAAAGATAAAATAATACATTCCCACTAGAGTTTCCAAATAATTGCTCCAATTTGTCATACAAAGAACTACTTTCTAGTTTTAAATAATTGTGACTTTATTAAACTAATGAAGAATGATAACTATATTTTCCCAGAAATATTTTCAAGATGTTCTTCACTCTTATTTCCTTGACTATATTTAATAGCATGGGCCATGTTTCTCATAAACACACTTGAGTTTTCTTAAAAGTTAACAGTGCCCATTTGAAAATCTTGTCTTTTATCTGTATGTACTTGCAATAAACACTATAATAGAAGTTTAAGAGTTATAATGGAATCAGAAAATGTCTGAATATTTTAGTAGACATCCCAACTATAGGCCAATAGAAATATAAAAGTTGCATAGTTCCCTAAAGTCTAAGTCTTCGTGAAAATGTACATATGCAACATTGCATTTTACAATATTTATGCTAGTTGCAAATTTTTCAAAATTAGCTTTTAAACCACCATAAATTTTACAGTTGTAATTACTCTAATTCCCTTATACACATTTTCAGAAATGATTAGTGAATCACACTAATATGTGTCATGAAGTAAAATTGAAAGTCAAGTAGAATTTTATGTTGTCTTGTTTCAGATTCAAACTCAATATTGTCAATTATTACAAACAGATTTAGTCACAAGATACTGTTCTAAGAAGGTACAACTAGAGTGTGGCTTATTTACCATGATTTGTAGGATAAAAATTATCAAAACTAGTACTCACATGCAAAAAATAGTAACAGATTTAATGTATGCTTCAATATAAATCTTTGTCCCTGCTGTTTTGTGCACTGACTATAACTGACTTCCCAGGGAAAAGACAGGAAGAGATAATGCACACTGGGTGTCAGAATATACTCCAAAGAAATGTCACTATGACTAAGAAAATCAAACTGTAAACAACAGCCGAAGGATTTGTTGTGACCTCTCATTTACTAATTATTCAAGCTGTTAGGGACACCATCAGTTGTTATCTGTAAAGCAAAAGAACAAACGATAAACTGTACTCAGTCATGTGTATAATCTCCCCTCAGTTGATTGGCAGGGCCTTGCACCACAGTGGGAGTGCAGCTCTTCCTGCCTCTCCTCAGTAACGTATAAAAGGTATTAACTTTCACTTAAAAAGGAAATAATGAATGAAAGAAAAAGCAGCCTCTGTTTATACATAAACACCAGGCATAGAACCTAGGAGAAACCAGGGAACCGAAATAATGAGCTTAAAACTTCACAAGTCTGTGTGTATGAATCAATTATTTGAAAGAAGTTACACTATGTAAAAAAAATCTCTTACATGATACTATATTTTCCTTTATAATATGTACTGCTGTGCTCATCCACTCCAGCATGATTCCTTTAATCGTTATTAAGCTTTTTACTTGAGGTTTTTTACTTTCACTCCGATACTTTCAGACTGTCTACCTGGGTTTTAGCGCTTGTGGTCACTGAGTTACATTTGCATTTGCTATTTTATGTTTAGCTTCAGCTCCTCAAACGTTTTTCCCCTCTGGATGCATTTGAGGTTATTTATCTCTTAATACTTGTATTCCATCTAAGCGCACATTGTATGTATTATATTTTGTTGCTTTTTGTCTTTTCAAATAGCGTGTGACCCTTCTTGTTTTTCCCTAACTTATTAGAATTTCCAGATTCATTGTTCATGTTTATCTTTTCTTTATATTTAAACAGAATACAAAGTATCAGTACACATCACCTTGAAAGAGACTTAAACACCAATTAATGATATCTTAGAAATGTACTGCCAGTTTATGAAATCATACATTACTTAACTAAACTTCCAATGACAATTATTTAACTACCAGTGATAAATTTCAGCTGATGAGTCAAATTTTGATGGTAAGAAGCAAAGTACAAAATTCATTCAACACTAGCAATCCTTGGTTGTGAAAATAACTCACAATTTGTGTACTAACAAGTAAAATTTACTGAATGGAAAGACAAATTAAATCAACCATACACTTTTGTTTTAAAAACTGATTCTATTAATTAGACGGTGTTCCCTAGTGAAATGATAAAGATGAATATAACCTTAAAGTATAACTGCTAGCCTATTTTTCCAATCTGGCTTTGATTTGCGTTTACTTAATGTCTTTCCAGTATACATTAGCCACTCATTGTGTATTCACTTTTGACCTACAAGGACAAAAAGTACCAGTTCTGTCCACTGATCCATGAGCAACCCAAAATATGATATTCAAGGTATACAATATTGTCTTAAGGTGCACCAGGCTTGCATGAACACCTCCACTACCATAAATTCTAATTACTATAAAGTATAATTCTGGCTATTGGCTTATGTATAACACACCCACCTTAGACATTTAATATTGGTTTAAGATATGCACATATTCTAAGTATATTATAACATCTCTTCCTTTTCTACCATTCAAGAAATAATTACTAGAATAAATTATGAGACTAATTTGTCATTAGAAAAAATAATAACGAATTACTAGCAACACAATTCAGTGGTAATCATGACTTACTAGTATTTTTCAGGAGCCTGACAACCGCTAAAAGAGATTTTACGTAAAAATCCAGCAGAAGCCAGGGGAGCAATACCAGTAACAATGCAAATAGCAAAGGAGGGTGAAAGAGAGTCTGGCTGCGCCAAACTCCTTGTTGTAGGGAGAGGGATGGCAGCCAAAAGTTGCCGCCTCCCAGTCCCTGAGATGTGGGCTATGTTACCCCGTGCGGAAAAAGATAGTTTGTGGATTTAATGCTACCAGGATGGTTGAGATGGAAAAGAAGCCTTCGTTTCCGGGTGGTATAACCCGTATAAGCACCTGAGATCCTTTATAGGAGGAGAGAAAAGGGCAAGATGGTCAGAATTAAGAAGGAAATATCAGGGCAAAAGCTGAAGTTGGATGGATGAGATTGTTGGCCTGGGGCCATAAGCAAGGACACAGAGAGCTAAGAGAAGCAGGACGAGAAGAAACGAGCTCTTCGCTAGCGCCTACAAAAGAGAAATGGATACATAAAGACTATAACTGAGTGATACCGTTCTCTAAGAAAAGCACTAACTGAAATACTGGTCATAATAGTTTTATTTAACAATTTTAAATGAATTGTGATTACTTTTGCAAAATACATCTATTTCATGAAGATAATCACTTCCAATTTTTCAGATATTATTCTCACTGTACTTTTCTTCTATTTTAAAAATTATAAATTCTTATTTTAAATTATACTTATTTTTGATCATCTTTCAGCTGACCTACATATCTTCTAAAGGAGTTAAAGATATTGTATTTCAGGGATAGACGCATACCTTTGATTATAGCAGCACAAGTCATAGTACAGTAGCTAAATCTCAGAAGCAGCATGTCTATCAGTAGATGAATGGACAAAGAAACTGTGATACATGTACTCCGTGGAGTACTACTCTGCCATAAAGAAGGATAAATCTGAATCATTTATACGAATAGATGCACCATATGACCATGATATTAAGTGAAACAAATACTGCCTTTCTCTTATACGAGGAAACTCAAAGTATGAAAATCTATAGAACAAAATAAAACATAGTATGAAATAGGGAGATAGAAATCCTACAAATGGAAAGGGAAACTAGAGGTGGAGGGTGGGGGAGGGAAAGAGGAATGGGGATTTGAACTAAAATGTTTTGTGTCACTGTACTAACTCTCATGATGAATGTAATCGTTATGTCCAGGAAACATGTAATAAACACAAAAAAGAAAAAAAAACCCTTAGCTGAAATGTAAATTAACAGATGAGGAAATATTTTCCAGACATACTTACAAAATATCACCTTAATTTTTTACTCTATTTTCTCCAGAATTTCTCAAATCAAGAGAAATACTCTAGAAAGAGAAAATGTCACACATGGTGTCATAACTGTGTGAACACAATTGTTGAGGATGATGCCAAAGACTAAGTACATGAATAATCACTGAGTTCCTGAGGCATCTTTGGAAAATGTTTCACCGTTGATATTTCAGGTGTGTTTGCAAAAGATGAAGGCTTCTGGCTATGTTTTGTAATGTTGAGAAAAATCAAAAAGCACATGTTTAGACTATTTGAAATTAACTAGAAGTCAGTGACTTGAAATATCTCAGTATGAAACAGTACTGAACTGATAGAAACATGGCCTTCCCCCACATAAAGGCTTTCCTATCTGCAGCTCCCAACACCACAGAGAATAAAAATCAAATTATCTAGTGATCACTAAATTGAGGATTAAAACTGAGCGGCTCTTTGCTTTTCTCTTCACTAGTCAATGTTGACTTAGTGTCATAATTAACATACTTAGTTTATCTCTGATAGCTTTTTAAAAATAAACCCACAGTGCTGTGTAAAGAAGTGAGAGGAAAACCAGAGACCCCTTATTTCAGAAACATAACCAACCTGAAAGATTATTAACTCCAATGTCCGTAGTAATGCCCCGATATTTTCCACCACTTAAAGACAGCTATTTTTCAACCTGTGAGTAAAATACTATACTTCAGACATTCCTTTCATTTCTGTCTAGTTGCCACAGGGCACAGCTATTCATATCTACAAAGCCTGCTGGATTTACATGTGAGGGGAGCCTGCTTGAAATGAAGCTTGCATCAGAAGAGAAAGCAGGGAGCACAATAGCCCGAACAAGAGGAGGACTGTGCGCCGCACCTCCACGGCCCACTGCGCGGCCTGTGAACATCCACTTCTCTTTCACATTATCAGGGCCAGGAACCGTCACCCTCTTTGTTGTAGGGAATAAATGGGTAGGAGTGGGCGAAAATCTCATGAGCAGGGTAGGAAGTCGTGTGTGGGATGAAGGCACGGGGTGATGGGAGCAAATAACTTAAGCAAGGTTCTCAAGGCTTACTGGCCTTGCAATTTTATTCACACATGCACTTTCCAACTTCTAAAGAAACTTAAAGACTTGGGACAATGTCATCCTGTTGAAAAGAATCATGTATAACGTCTCTGAAACCCAAAAATCTTAAAGGAAAAATAAAGTTTAAATCTTCTGATACCTTTGGATAAGAAAGGAGAAAACTTTGTTGCTGTAATTTTTGCCTAGTTTCCAAATTGCAAGTGTTTTACAAACCACAGCACACACTCAAAGGTGGGAGCGAATGTCATCTAGGAACCAGGGCCACACTAGCTTTCCTAGCGAATGCAGCAGCATCTAAATCAGAGAGACTGAACAATAGCTCAAGATGTCATTATGGAACACAGGGGAGGATGTTAAAAGGCAAATGAGTATTTAATTAGAGAGAACATAACCTGTTATCACATTAATCATTCAGATTTACTTGTTTAAAAATAATTTTATATGTTTACATACATCATATGTATGAAAGGAGAGTTTAGAGCTGATGTGTGAAACTACCCCTTAAAGTTAATGTAATTACACTCCACTGAAATATTTTCTAAAGGACAGGTCTATATTCTTAAATAATAAAGCAATATAGATAAATATAAGACAATTATGCCATAATGCTCTAGAACAATTCTTTTATTAAAAATATAACATGTGTGTGTGTGTGTGTGTGTGTGTGTGTGTATAACTTATAATAAAATTTTGGGTCTAGCTGTGTTTGTTAATTTATCTTATTAAAATAAACCCGAAAATTAGATTAAACCATGTTCAAATTCTTGCTCTGAAATTTTCATTAGTAGCAAATTATTTCATTAGTCAGACCCAAGGATCTTCAGATAGAAAACAGGAATTATAACCATTTGTTTACAGGACTGCTGTGAGGATTATCTAACTACAAAGATCTCTATGACGATGTAAAATACCAAGCACATCATCACATAGCCATTATTTTCTACCTGCTGCCCTTGCCCTTGTCCCTGTGTAGACTCTAAAAGTCTGTCTGGAAAGGAAGAACCTATATTGATTTCAAATGTACGCCCATGAGACAAAGTGATGTACTAAGGACTTCAGTACGAATGTGAGAACGAATCACAGGCCACCTGCTTTCAGTGAGTAAAATATTAAAAAGTACACAGGTGTAGCCCCAGCAAGGATGCCAGTGGACTGAACAAGTGCAAGAACACCCCCAAAGAAGTAACTTATGACTAACACTGTACTTACAAAGTTCAACTTTTAAAAATAGGATTCTTTCTTAAATATACTTATTTTATTGATATTATCAAAATGATATTAGGCTAATTTCTTTATGTTTTTGTGAGATTTGTAATAAGCAATTTGTTATCTCCTTATATAGCACCTGGGCATAATTTTTAATATTTTCATATGAATATTATATCACAGCTTTTTTCTGAAAATGCTTTTACATAGTTATCATAGAAATGTATTTAAACATTGCTGAAACCAGTCAAGGGATGAGAATGCAGATATATGGACTTTATTCGTGTTTTAAGATATTTAAATCTAATTTTATCAACCTGTCAGACATTTCAGATATACAGGCAGAGAACTCAAAAAAGTATTTTCCATCTTCTTTCCTGAATCCATGGACGCATGAATTGCAAAGCTTCTATATGTCAACAGATACAACACTCTATTCCTTAACTTCTATAACTTACTGCGCTGAGGCACTAGAAAGTTGACAATTTCTCTTACACTGAGAAGACAGACTCATTTAAGACGATTTCTCTTTCACACTACCCTAAGCATGCTGTCAGGTTGAAAGACTCAATGAATACTTAGTATGAAGATGTCAACTGGAAAATCTACCTATTATCTGAGGGTTTTCACCTCTACACAGATACATTTCAGAGAATACTTACACGTAAACCATAGGCATCGCTATAAGAATATGAACTTTTGATTTGTGAGCTGGAAGCTGAAATTGTTTTGGCAATAAATAATATTTTATCTGTTTTCAAAATAGCTTCATGATTCCCATGAGTCTTTTATGAGAACTCTTCATTAATTAAATTTTTCACTTCCAGTAGGTATAACCACCATCTGTTAAGATCACATTTTTTTCCTGTACTAGTGATCCGTGCAGTGTCATCAGGTTGTGTGCAGAGCACACCAGCTAAACTCAGAGTTGCTCCCACGCTTGATGTCTATTTCCATTTCAACAATGTGAAGCAGTTAAGATAAATTTTTGCTAAGGGTTTTTGACTTGCAATTCTGCGTTTTGATTTTTCTTTGGCTATCCTATTATAAAACTTCAGGAAAAATGATCAATGTCTCAGAATTCATTTTAGGGAGAAATATATGTGATACACATCCTAAAAGAGAATAGAAGATGTCAATACTAAGCCATCAAATCGTAATATTCCTTGAGAATGGTTAATTTGTTCTAAGTTAAATGGATTATGAAAAATCATTGATCTTCCCTCATTTGAGAGTTAAGCCACAGTTTCACGGACCACATTGCTGTATTTGGCCCTTTTCCATGCAGGAAAAAGGGCTTTTGGGCACACAGCGTTACACCTGCATTCTTCTTTCACCTCTCCGCAATCCCATAATCCCCAAAAGGTTATTCGCCAGCACCCAGTTATTTCCCAGAATGCTTCATCGCAACCGTTCAATTACCTGTTCTCTCACTAGGTGATTTCAGAAATTCTGTTCTTTGAATTTTAAATATCCTCCATGTTCTGGTCATTCTAAAAATCTCAATTTTAGATAATTTCTGGATTATTTCTGGCTCTGACGTTTCCCCTAAATTATAGATTTGTGTCCTTAGCCACTTCTTTACACAATAATCAGGTGTCTCAAATTCAGCACGGTAGATCTGTTATCACTCTCCCTCTCCAAATCCTACTCTTAATCCCGTTTCTTCAATTTCAGTAGAAAGCAACAGTCTGTAAACCCTGAGCCACAAGCACAACTTCTGGCAATGATCAGAGTACTGTACAGCCACATGGGCTAATATGTAGCTGGCTGCATATGATTGCTGAGTATATGAAAAGAACAATGCATTGTGCGTGTGCGTGTGTGTGTGGCGGGGTGTGTTTCACTGGTTTCTATAACTAAAAAGGAAGAGACAAAGAAAAATTATGGATAAAGCTTAAAACAATAAAAAGAATGTTCTATGCATATAACTTCTACCTTTTATTTTACTGGATAGAAAAAATGAATGGGTCATAGAAATTTTAGCTACAAAGCAACAGGGACTATCAGTTTGTAATGTTATCTTGTAAAAACAAAACAAGTATGAGACAATGCATTGTAAAAATATAATATTTATTTAACAGATATTTGTTGAGCACTTACTATGCTCAAGGCAACATGGTTGGTTCTGGGCATCCTGCAGAAAAATAAACAGATATTATCCCTCACCTCATATATATTTAATATAGTGGCGTTTTTCCCCCAAGCCACCTTTCTCTGTTGGTTTGAAATTTCAGGTTTATTTCATCCTTGAAGGAAAGCTGGAAAGGAACAATCAGGTAAAAACAACCACAAATGTTTTTCTCCTAGGGAAATAATGGTTTATCAAATAAGCTGTAGTACTCACTTTCTCTAGAGCATTATTTTTTAAATTAAACCTGATGTTTTTATACAGCAACCTTTAGCAATGAAAGAAAACATAATTTCAGAAAAAGCTTCAAAAGAATTCTTCTAACTACCTAACATAAGATGAAATTGCTACAAAGAAAGACAATGAAATATACATTGAAAACAACCTGTACTGATATATATTCGTTTCAAAATCACTGCAACAATGCTACATTACATCTGTCAGAAAATATGGGATAGAATAAATAAATGTAAAAAAACTAAAGCATTAAAACTGATAGGATAAATACGGTGCACATTTAAGTGACAGGTAGGAGAAATGGAAAGATGCAAGAGCTGATTAATTAATATAGAATTGTACTCTCAACTGATTGTTCTTAAGTATAAAAAGACTGAGTCTGCTATTTATAAATGCCATGATGCTTCTTTCATTAGTTAACATCTTCTCCTAAAAAAAATACTGGGTTGATCATGAAGGTTAAGAAACAAATATTCTCATAGGAGTTTCAAATGCAGAACTCATAATTAAAAACAAAAAGTACAGTATCATTTATATTTAAGAGATACAATTTTTGAAGGGCTTTTAAGTATAAGATAGTTTTTCAACTTATTAAAATAAGTGTATCTCCATGCAAAATTAAAAGATAATTACCAGTAATATGTTCAATAATATATTATCAGAAAATAATTGAAAACTATACTTGTTGAACTTAGTAGATATACAAAGTTGAGTATAACAGACTTTCTTCGCCTGAGCCTAAATGATCCAAGTTGATGTATTTAATAATGCATCAGTTAGTTTTCTCATAATTATGCCACCAAGTGTCCACTCCACCGACCACAGTATACAGCTCTCATAAGCAATTTTCATACAAATGTATAATAAACTTCATCATGTCCACTTCAGAGGGTGAAATAGTAAGGGAATTTTTCCATATCCTAGTAACGTATAAAAACCCTGTACAAACACTTTTAAATGTACACATAAATCATCCCTAAATTTATTAACCATTTTGGGCTAGTAGGAGATACTTGGTGTCAGTTTTTTTCTTCCTTATTCTTGCTCTAAATACGTTTTTCAAAGCCACAAACGAAGAACAATTCAAACAAAATCCTTCAGATTACATTCCTCCAATGATATCACATTTTTCACCATTTCTTGCATCCCTCCAACGATAGCACATTTTTCATATATGAATGTTTCTGGCTTAATGTTTCTTTGTGTAACCATTTGTACTACTTTCTGGATCATTTTAAACCCTCCCTGCATAATTCCAAGTTCTGCTGAATATTCCTTGACAAGGTATCATACATATCATCCTGTCAGAAATAGATTAGCCAAGCTTTCATACGAAGGTCTTCATGAGCTTGATTTCATTTTTAACAGCTTTTTGCTGAGTATCCTATGACAGCTCCAGGATTAATACCATTAAATTTTTATCAGTTTATTGGCCTAGTTTGTTTTAATGATCTCTAAATATTTTATTTTTAATGCCCATATTAAATTATATAAAATTCATCCCATACTTTTAGTGAAATCAGTTTTCTTCTTACCTTTTTCTTTGACCTGAGTTTTTGTAATGACTGACACAGCTTGCTGGTGGACAGTGTATATTAATATTGGACTTCCATGTGAAAGTCGATCTCTAATCCTTTTTAATTCATTCCAATAGCCTAGAATCAAAATCCTGTTTTGCTCTTGAAGATATGTACAAGTACTAGTATGTTCATTTTTCCATGCAGCACCCCAGTCATACTATGCTACTATTGCATGTTAGGAAGGATACTGTTGCTTGTGGTATAAAAAGCACTGATAGCACAATTACCTTCTATCTTATATCACAATGTGATGAGAACTTACCAACAACTATCTTTCCTCCTTTGACTACCAAAGCCAATTCCACAATTCACTTCAAGAAATATGATGAACTAGTGTATATTTTATATAGTGCTGGGGTAGCCATATCAATATAAACCAGTAAAAGTCAGAAAGCAAATTAAATTGTGGGGAGGAAATCAACAACTGTAATATCATTTGAAAGTGCCATATAAAATTAGATAAAGAGATAATTCATTTTCATTAGGCAGTGAGAAATCCCAAAACTCATTTTAATAATCTCTATAGTGGGGCATTGAGAGATACACAGGAATTTATGGTACACCTGGTGAAGAACAGTCAAGTATTCAAATAAAAGGGGTTTATAGATGAGACAATGTGTCATCTGTTCAAGAAAACTGAGAAACCCAGTGTGACTATAATAAAAAAGAAAGGTTCACCCACTTTGATATGAATATAAATTATTGCATCCATTGTGGAGAACTATATGGAGGTACCTCGATAAAACTAAATAAATCTACCATGTGACGTAGGTCCCCATCTTCTGCACATGCAGACAGAGGAAATGAAATGAGCATGTCAAAGAGATGTGTATGAGCCCATATTTATTGAGACAATACTGATGAGAGCTAAAATATAGTATGAACCTAGGTGCCCATCAACAGATGAATGCATGAAGAAAATGTGGAATATATACACAATGGAATATTATTCAGCCATAAAGATGAATTAAATCCTGTCATTTTGGGAAATATAGAGGAAAGCAAATATTGTTTAGTGAAATAAGCAAGGCACAGAAGTACAAATAGTATAGTTCTATCCCATGTAGGGAAGATAAAATTGACCTAGCCATTGTGGTGGTGCATATCTGTAATTCCAGCTACTGAGGAAGCTGAGAAAGAAAAATTTCAAATTCCAGACCAGTCAAGAAAACTTAGAAATAACCTGTCTCTAAGTAAAAACCAAGAAAATTTGGAATGTGGCTCAGTGGCACAGTGCCCCTCGATTGGAGTCACAGTGAAAAAACTGTAGACATGAATATAGAATAGTGATTGCCAGAGTTGGGCATGTGGGGGAAGGGGAGATAGAGGCTGGATTTGGCCAGTCTATATTGTATGGAAATATCACACAGAACCCCATTATTATGTATTATTAACACATATTAAAAATAAAATAGAACTTTTAAAAAAAGTTATAAATATATCAGAAGATAAATCTTGGAAAGCAGAATCCAGAGAAGCTATAAAATATCATTGAGATTGTGTGTACAAGTTTTGACTCAACTCTCCAGGAGACAGAATTTTTAAGTAGAAGATTCACACAGATCTCTATTGGAAAGGATCACTGAAGAATAATTCAAGGCAGACTCAATGGCAAGAAGCAGGTGGGATGTGTTTGGAGACAATGAACTAACAGTTCCAGATGGAAATTGGGAGGGCAAAGAGAAAGGCAGTGGAAGTTAGGGTGAGAGCAGCTGCGGACTGGAGGAGGAAAACGTTCAGAACCAAACGTTAGTAACATTTAGACACAAGCCTGAGGAAGACATCAAGAATTAAATAAAATTCTGAGCTTTCCGGTAAACTAACAGGTAATGGGGATAGAAAATAAATAGAATAATTTTTAAGATCTTCTTTAAAAAAGAGGAACATATCTTGCTCATTTTCAGGCCCACTGTATAGGTCAGGCTCCTTGTAGGCATTCAAATGACTGAACGAACAAATGAATTAATTACTTTATTCTTGCAGTCATTTATTAAAACTGTCGTATTTCCACTCACAAATGGATTTTTCTAGACAATCAAAAGAGAAGTATTTTAAGCACAAATTTTTGACAGGTAATCTTGTACAGGGTGAGGATTGCAGTTAAGTATCAGAAAACAGTACTTTTATCTTCACAAATAAAGACACTATTGATTTGTGTTAAATTACTTTTTTCTTCAACACTACTAGATTTCCATAGCATATTTCCATAGGATCAATTCCAGTCGGCTCTTCCATCATATACAAGTATAAACTCTCTAAAGGAACTAAAGGTCACAGTCTTTGGTAAGTAAAACAGGTACATTGCTTGGGGTATATAGTTCTCCCTTAGCATCTATGGGGGTGGTTCCAGCATCCCCCACAGATATGAAGGATGCTCACGTCCATTCTCTTACAAACTGTGATATCCTTTCAAGTATTTTCAATCCTCTCTAGATTATTTATAATACTTAACAAATGAAAACAGTTTTTTATACTATATGATTTAGGGAATAATAACAAGAAGAAAAAGTGCACATGTTCAGGCAGATGTATAGTTTTTCAACTGTTTTTGTTGTAAATTTGGTTGAACCTGCAAATCAGAAGTCACGGATGGGAAGATCCATGTTTGTGTGTGTAGCCGAACCATGCACTAATATCATAACTGATATGCTTTTTGGATTATGAACAGTAAACTTATTTCATCTGCCACAGAAGCGGTGAATTATTTTAGGTGTTAAACTTTACACACAAATCAGGCTTATTTAATAGATTGAAAATATCATTTTGCATTAATGTTCTCATGGGCAGTAGAATGACATATTATAATACCACAATACTGACAGCCTAAGAGCCACAAACTAATTATTTTTTGTGTGTCCCCAGTTTCATTCAATTAGCTTCATGACTCAGTTCAAAAGGTGATTAATTGGCCCGTTTCAGAAAGCAGAATTACCATCCCATTTATGATACATGCAGAAACATTGAGAAATTTAAAATTTAAGCTTAATCACCTTGTCTAAATATTAAACATGGAGAAATAAAAGGAAGGGTAATTGGTATGCAAACCTTTCCCGAGATAGTACAATTTCCTCCCGACTCTCACCCAGTGAAACCCTCTGCACACGGAACTTGTCTATCAGCAGTCAACACCTCTGGAGTGGAATAGAAAATTGTCTTCTCCACTAAACTAGTTGGAGTGATTGGACAGGGATTAGTTATGCATGAGAGGGTATCACTAACCCCAAGAAGACTCAGAATAATGACTCTCCTTCTTATCCCGAAATCCAATCATCCTCACCAGGGCTGATTGAAACGTTTAATTATTACAGCGAAATCAACTAAGCTATTTTTGCTCTACTTTTTTCACTCTGTATTACGTTTTTAGGTAATGTAAACCTCTATACCTCCGCAAAAAGTTTGGGCATCTGTACGCGTATTCGAATAGATTGAGTTCTTAGACCGAATCAGTCTCTTCAATGTTTCTCCCTACACACACCAAGTAGCGGTCAACTAATTACGACTTCTGCAAACAGTAACAATGTTTGTCAGGTAGGCACTATACTGATTGGCGAAAGTTCACCGAAGCACCACTGTCTGTAATGCGAGTTGGGTCGGTGGACCGTCAGGAATAATGTTAGAGTGACAAACTATTGTTGCCTTCGTCTGTCAACATCTAAACATGGAAGCGGCGGAAGCAAGTTTCAAAGCCGAGCATTTGCAGTCCAGAGCTTGCTCTTACCGTGCCGGCTTTCTCCATTCCCTATTTTCTTACACTTTCAGGTTTCTTCACCTCCTGGGTTACTCAGCTTTCTACCACTGTGAAAATTACTGGAATAAACAAGCCTTGAAGGAAGAAAGATTTGTTTTGGTTCATGGTTTCAAAGTTTTTAGCCCACGGTCCCTGGGCCCTATCAGTCTGGGCCTGTGGCCCCAGAAGTGAATGCTGGGATCAGATTGGAGAAAAGCCCTGAGGACAGGGCAGCCCAGCCGCAGAGGAAGGCTAGCTGCAGGGTCCTAAGTCCTTCTCAGAGGCACACCCCGTCACCTCAAGGCCTGGCGCGAGGCTCCGCCTTTAAAAGATTTCAACACCGCACAATAGCGCCATCAGCTGGAATCCGCGGGTGTGAAAACTGAAACTTCGAGGGACATTTTAGAACTACCACGCGTCCCTACTTAATAATCATTTGTGCTTTTCACCCTTTGTATCTCAATTAATCACTTCCTGGTTATGTCCCAAATATCATTTATATCCTTTCGTCCCCCTCTGCTTTCCCTCCCACATTCTCTTTTTTGATGTAGGTTGCTACGAACACCTTTCTTCTATGTGAATTTCCATATAACATTCAAAATTAACACAAAAGTATTAAGCTAGTGCTCTAAAGCACACAGAAAATCATTGTAAAGTTCAAATGAAATGAAACTGAGATTTAAAAGCCAGAGCTACCAGTTTCTAAACTCTCCAACTCTCAGCACTTATTTTCATCCTGATCTTGTATGTTATGGTTATCAAGGATTCACATGGTTAATTAATTTTGAACACAGTGATTATTATTGTGTAGTTAAAATTACTTCATTTTCTGACAGGCTCAAGAGTTGGGAATTGTTCTCCCTGATTTTATTTGTAATCACCTCAATGGGGAACAAGATGACTTACGTTGTGTTTATCCTCTCTGCTGAAGCTGGAGCACAGAAACAGGTTTTTACACTTGCTGTTTTCCAACATGTGGCAGCAGTGCATAATAGATCCCTAAATGCATTTTGACAAAGTGAAAATTTGTTTTACATCATGAGATCTGGGCAATGATTCCAGGAAAAAGAAATGTGCTAATTAAATTCAGAAAACAAAAGGAGAAAAACATCCAAGAAAAAAATTTTTCCCATAGAGAAAGTAACTTTCAGTAACACACTATGTAAGGGGAGTTATTTAATTTTTAATTTCTTTTCAAATATTGCTAACAATAGACTCTAATTAGGAACAATGGACAGAGCAAGGAGATCCTCATATACAGATACAAAATATTCTGAAGATTATCTACTCTGCAATTTGGGAATAATTTGGCACATGGATGAAACTTTACCTTGTGCTATTCCATACTAGGCTGACTACATAAAATAATAATGTGCCATATATTCAAGTAAAAACAGAAGAAAGGTTGTCATTATTTAGCATGAATAGATGTGTTTAAGAAATATATTTACTCTGATTTTAAAATTAGACTGTGTGTGTGTGTGTGTGTGTGTGCATGAGCATCACATGGTCCCCCCATATATGGATAATTTGTACATTTTTATATATCAGAAAAATCAATTTAAATTTAAAATATAGTAAAAGTAAATTTAAAAGAATAAAATGATCTTATTAATTATCATATATTGATGCAACTATTAAAGTTCATCAATATTAACATTTTCATCTGCCCAGCGTTTGCTTTCCTCAGCAGACATAAGAACATGTAATAAGATTTTATGTTAAAGTTTTGAATAAACCAAACAGTACCTATTAAAGTCTATGTGGAGCTTTTAATATTGTAAAAAAGCAAGTATTTCATGACATGAGATTTAACCAGGGTGTATCTAAACATTCACATTAATTCCAATTTGTTTTTAAAAACATAGCTGTGCACTATAATTGCTAATAAAAGCCAGTTATAAAAATCCCTTAAAATTATACTTTAATGAAATATAAAAGACAGTTTAGAACTCATAGAATATAAAATAAAATATTTTCACTTATTTTACAAATGATACTCTTTCCATTTAATTGCTTTAAGTATGTAATCTTGGAAATGAGAGATAGATGATAAAGAAATCAACTAGAAGGTTAATATATCTTGGAAATTACAGACTAAACAGGTGCTCAGAGTATTACACAGTATGCTCCAAACATGGCACTTTGTAAATAGAAGTTGAGTGAATGCTTATTAATTAAAACATATGAATTTAGGAAGCTTGAAAGAATAATGAATCTCCGAGTAGCTAAATTTCCTGCTAACTGTGCCTGCCTCACAGTGGTATTAACTTCACATTGAGCTGGGAGAAAAGCTTTAATTGATTTTAGTCTAGTTGGAACAGTCACCATGGTATGTATTCATATCTCACAATTGCTAAAAAAATAATCACTGGCATCACAGTAAGTTGTTCTGAGCTTCAGCTGGGGCATGGGCTCTGGAAAATCATGCTGTGTTAAAAAGAGATATGAATAAATTTTCTGGGACTCTTGAGGTTCCCCAGGGTTCTATCCTTATCCATCTCTTCTCTTGATCACAATCAACTTGTTGACTCTCATAAACAACTCAACATCCACAAAATTTTCTCCAGCCTTACTCTCTCCCAAGGAGTCAAGTACTTATGTTCAGTCACCTGCAGGGTAGATATTACTAACATGGAACTCTATGGGTGCTTTAAAGATATTTACCAAAGCATAAACTAACAACCACTCACATGTGGCCACTCTCAATCTGTGGGCAGAATCAGCATCTCTTAAGCACCCCAACCACCAGGACTGGGAATCTTCTTAATTCCTGCTTTTACTCACATTCACAGCCCTAGCTTTCCTCCAGCTCCTCCCCATTGTGCCTTTATGGACAGGCAACCTGTGTGATCACGAAGGCCTTTTGCTTAGCAGAGTCATATGCTTCCCTACTGTTCTGTTTTCACTTTGTTGAAATTTTTAATAATTATTGAACAAGGGACCACATTTTCTTCTACTGCAAATTACGTGGCCAGCATTGCCTCCCACGCCCCCTGTCTTCTGTAAAACCTGGTTAGCTTCTAAGCATACTATGACATTTTCCACTTTTCTCATTGTCCTACCATTAGAAACATCCCAAATGCTCAAACACCCATGTCTGCTGCCTCCCCCAGCATACCTTCCTGCATGAATAAGCTACGTTAAGCACTCCTATATTACACAATTTGAGTAATTCTAATATTTCAATAATGAAACTGTTTATTATTACCTACTTATATATCTCAGATTCTATGAGCTCATAGGAACGGAGGAAGTAGGGACCGTTTCCTAACTAAGACAATGACATGCAAGTAACAACGGTTATTGTTTTCATTTTTAAAAACTATTTCGTACTTTTTAAGTTTAGTAGTACAATTTAGGTATATGTGATGCCCGGCTTCATCACAGGGAATTTGTATCTGTCCATGATATATGTCCATGCCTCTGGGTTTCCCACTGCTCTTCCCCCTCCTGACACTCCCTTCCCCTCCCTCTTCACAAAGCTCCGTTTTCCTGTTCGCCTTCTCTCATTTCTCTCCCTTCCTTCCTCTCCCTTCCCACTCCCTTTTTCTTTTGAATAGTTTCTTCCTATTCCATAATATCTGCTGTGCATCTGTGTTCTTATTACACCTTCAGTGTCTCACATCAGGGCGGCAATGTATTTACATGTGTACCCTGTTTACCTCAGTTATGATTTTGTGAGCCAATGACACGATGAAAGGCAATATACTAAGCAGCTCTACTTTTTAGTCTCTCAAATTAGTGTGTTTCCCAAACGAAAAGCTACTGGAGTCTTTTTAATCAAATAAAAATAGTAAGACTATTATTAGCAACGCTGCATCCTAGATAGATTTCTATTAATCCAGTGCTGCCCCGTTCCTCCCCCACCCTCACCGTCAGTCACTTTCATCTCTGAACTAAAGCTTAGTAATAGGCCGTTGCCTTTTTCCAGGTCATTCTCCATAAAACAACCAGAAGGAAGGAGTTTTAAAAGTGCAAACCAGCCTGTATACCTGTAACAATTACTCTTTGCCCACATCCTCCAGATTTGTGTTCCTCAGTGATGACTGGAAATATTATTTGCCCCTATAAATTAAAGAGAACCCTCTGCTAAGCACACAGGTGTGCACGCACACAAGCACAAAACACACCTTTCATGTCTGTCGTTACACTCAGTGCTTTGTCACTTAGTTCATTTTGTAGCTGGTACCCTTTGAAGACTGCTACATGTGCATACAGTTATCTCTAGTTATCTCTTCAGGATAAAGCAAAACCCAAAGGTGATACTTCAGAAGTCTACATTCAATCATGAGGGTTTTAACGATTGTTTTTCTGCTTCCACTTGTGCTTTCACACAAGGATGAACTTTAGAATATAGATTCTTATGTGTTCCTACTCCTTAAGACTCAGGTGCTCCATATACAAAATGGAATAGTAATGGTACCCCTTTCAGGTAAACATTAAATAAACAGATCTATGTGAAATACTTGGCAGGTTGTATGCTACCTTCTAAGTATCCACTAAATCTTATCTAACAATAGCAACCACTCAAAACTTTCATATGTTCTAGAAGTCACAGAGACACGAATAAAAACACCAAAGCACTAGAAAGTTCTGACTGGAAGGCCAAATTCAAAGCCAGAAGACATCTGTGTGGATTTGTCAGGCAATATGACTGGTTCTCATTAGTTTCTCTCTGGCACAAATTTTCCTCCCTCTACTTCTGACATTTTGATAGCTATGTAAAATTATACCTCTGATGTAATCAGATAAAGAATGCAAAAGGAACCATAACAATTAATTTGACTGAGAAGTAGGCATGGAAGTTAAATGCGCAGCACACCCTCAGGACCACGAACACTTTGCATTTATCTCTATTTATCCACATGTCAATTAATGAACCAACTGGCTCTGAATCTCCTCATAAGAAATAACCGTTCTTACCTAAAGTTGCCAAACTCCTATAACTCAAATCCTTATTGTGTAGTGACCTCTAAATGAAAACGTTTTTAAAAAGTGTTCTCCTCTTGAGTATTTCCCCTTTATTGCTTTTCAATGGCCCAAGTTCAAATGAGACAATTAAGCACTGTGTCTTTTTTTGTTCAGAGGCGAGATGGAGGTAATTTGCTAGTTCATGCATCTGCTTCCTCATCAGCACAGTGAGGACTGGCTAATTAGGGGATGGAAACAATATGGTCATAGGGATAGGCCAGATTGCCTGTCACTCAGTTATTCAATATGTGGGCTCTGTTTTGAGGACAGGAAATGTGTAAGTATTCTCTGGTATCTCTCTTGCAACACATGAAAAAGGAATGACAGGGAAGTGCTCAGATGTTTACCTGCTTATTTTTAGCATTCATCCTGGGAATAACACCACTGGGCTGTGTCATTTATTTTGCCTTTACAAGAGAATTATTTATTAGAATGCTTCAACCAAAGCTAGTAATTTCCATAGAAAATACAAAAGCTCAACTAACTCACTTGCATTCTAGTCAGCTCATTCTAATTCATTATTCTGAAATATTCATTGGGCCTGAAAAATTTGATAAAAAGAACAGGTAAAATGTATCCCATGTTTAAAACAAAGTCCAAAGGAAGTCAATAGATTCATTAAGGGATAATTAACATCTGAAAATACATGGTTGATTAGAGATTTTATACCAGACCTGTTTTCTGGTGGCAATCTGTTTCATCACTTAGAGCAGGTAAAATTCAGACCAAAGGATGGTGAGTCACAGACCTGGCCTAGAAAGATGAGTGAGTACAACTGGGTTCTCTCTTGTGAGCATCTGAACTTAGACTATAACAAAGGGAAGAGTGGAAAAAGAAGCTGAAAATGTGCAATCAGAGTTTCACAAGTAAGCACAAAAGGAAGTTATAAACATTTGTAAGCGAGCAAGTGTAGCTGGATGGTAGAGACAGATGCTTGGAGCTTATATATAGATAAGAAAGTTGATAATAATTTATCAGCTCATGTCTGTGAGTTGAACTGTGCCATGCTCCTGTCCGTGCCAACAGCAGGAGGCAAGAGAACGGTTCTTATTCTTGACAGCTCCAGGTTCCTGTTTGCCAGAAAGTTCTAGGCCCCTAGTACTGTAGATACCAGTTCCAGCGCAGCCTGCTTATTGGGCATGTCCTAGCCTTATATTGCCCAGAGACCACTGTCCCACTTATTAATAATGTCATAAACTGAATGCTACTAAAAGTCCTGTCTGCATTAGGTCACTGGTTTTCAAGAGATAAATAAAAAGTAACTGGTTCAAAGCAATTTCATCTCAAAGATACTCAGAAACCCTGCATCTCTGCACAGATTGACTTGGGGATGGCCTGGCGGCTTCTCCTGGTCAGCGCAGGCTGGGGAGTCTGCTACATCTCGATCCTCACACTAACTGTGTGTGCTGTGACTGCCCCACCCGGCAGCGCCTCCACACTTGTATTCCTTGAAGGGCTACATACTCAGAGATGTTGATAGGGCTGAAGAATTAAAATTTAGGATTAGCATGACTGTGCCATTACCGCAGATAACTTAAATACCAGGCATCGCTGTTGGTAAAATCCTGCAACAATTCTCATAAAAGCCCTGCACTCGTTATGTTTCTATGCAAGCGCCACCCTCTCGGCATCTTACTAGTCTTTTTCTCCTGAGGCCTTCAAAGGCTCCAAGGCCTCGTTCATCTCCTTCTCTGACTGTTCCCCCACACACTATGGTCAGGGAATCTCCTCTCTGCTTCGTGAAGCAGGTCAACGAAATCATGTTCTCCCCAGAAGAAATACCAAGTTTGCAATTTAGGCAACCTTTTATAAAAATAAGAGCACCCAACATTGATTACTCATGGTGTTCCAAGTGCTATGCTTAAAGTCACTGAGTCATTGAGTCATCTTTTTATATCTCCATTACCTTGAACGTTCCACTAATATCTCTGTTTTATCTATGAGAAAATTTGCCCCAGCCTCACAATATTAGGGTTGTGATGTGCAACCCTAGTCTCTGTAATAGATGCTTCACTAGAACCAGTGTCCACACAGCCACTCTAACTGCCTGCCGTCTGGCTGCCTCACATGAAGCTGATACAATAAAGGTGATGTGCTTGCCAGAAAATGCATTTTGAATTTCTTCAGAACATATGTGCTGTGAGGAACATAAGCCATGCACTACAATAGAAAGAGGTAGCACACACTGAAGTTGTGATAAAGTGGGTATCATTTTAACAGAGGACTTTATGATGGTTGTTGCCTAATAACAAGTCCCGGTCTGATAAAGAAAATCTCCAGTGCCAGCTCATACGTTACTTGAGAGACATTTCTACGTTCTTACAAATACTTTTTTCTGTCATTTTTACAAGCAAAGAAAACTGTTAAAGGTACTTCTGCATAGTTTGGTGTTCTCAAACAGGTACTATTAGATTTTCCCTCCTGTTTCTTAGAGAGTTAATATTATCTTATTCTTAGAGGGTGAAGAATTTTGTTTCAATGCTGCCTCTAGGCAAAGGGACAGACAGTAAGAAAGATACCATATTTAAAATACCTTCTAAAGATTTAGCAAGAATAATGTGTTTCAGCTATTAATAAAATATGACATTGCATTGAAAATATGTAAAGCAAAGACTCCTATGATGTGTGAAATTAGGGCTTATTAATGGATGCATATTGCCAAATACACTTTCCTAGAAAGAAGCAGTATGCCAAAAACTTAGCATGTTGGAGGAAGCAGGAGGCTGGTGGAATGCAGATAAGGAGTGTAAGTGAAAAAAATAGGAAGGCACTGTGTCCTGCACAGCCTCCCCAGCCTCAGTGAGACACTGAGGCTAATAATAATATTCCTCAGGAGACTTCAGAACTGAAGGGCTACTCTATTCTTACCCCCAGCATTTAAAGACAGAGCCTCATGACAGAGCACATGTGTGTCATGAAGTACATATGTAAGCATCATGTCTGTGAGTTGAACAGTGCCACATTCCTGTCGGTGCCAGTAGCAGGAGACATCATAGAGAGGAGACAAGCAAGCCATATGTGCTGCTGGCATCCCTGACACACTGTACAGTTATGGCCGCTGCCTTGAGTATCTTAAAATTTTGTTGCTGGTAGTTATACTGTTATGTTTGATTATATATTTAAGTTTATATGGAGGCTTTTAAAAAGAAAGGACTTCACACTACTAATCTTATGATTATGCAGTCAGCAGCTAATAACAACGTGCTATCTGCTGGAAGGGATACACATTTATAGGCCAAGTTTCCTGAGGCAGTTTTTGAATTAACATAAACATAATTGGCCTCTCAAGTTTTAAAGCTTTAAAAACTTTGCATTTTTAAGTAGAATTTGGTACGCTGATATAGTCATCTAAACATCTATTCTAAGACTTTGACTACTTTTGGATTATGTGCACTTGTGCCTACAATATGGATGTGCAAACCTGCATAAAAATAAGTTAAAGTCACTGTATTCTGTACTATTCTATTGCACTCTGTACTATTCACCTATAGTATACTTTTGATAGACCATATATAGGATATTTCTGTACTATAAATGTATCATAATATAAATAGGGTACATAAGTTACATATGATATGCATTATATACCTTCCAAGCAATACTATGTAAGTTATGAATCTCACACACATAAACATATGCTTTTGAAAGGAAATTATAATGCATTATTATATAAAACATCTTCCAAAAGGTGCAAACTATTCACTGTTTGATATTAAAAATCATTGTATATAAATTTCATACTATAAAAATTCCAAAATACAAAAAGCACAAGGAAGAGAGAAATTTTTATACCAGTATAGAAGCATTCTATGCAGGTCCTTTGTCATCTGCCAAAGTGAACAAAAGAGAAATTCTAAAAGAAGCTTCTGAATTTTGAATCAAATTCCAGTTCTCTAATATCAAGTATGGGACCAATAGTAAATTTAACCCTCCAAATCCCAAAATTCTCAATTCTACAAAAGCAATATAGTTTGCAAAGCTGCCATGATATTAAAGGAAGTAATACCTGATGCCTTGCTGGAGCTCAATAAATATCTATTTTCTCCTTATGTTGTTTTAGAAAATTGCTTCAGAGGGCTAGGTATATAGTTCAGCAGCACAAGTGCCTGCCTGGAAAGTGCAAAGTCCTGAGTTCAATTTCCAGTACAAAAAAAGAAAAGAAAAGAAAATTGCTTCAGTCATACACTGTGAAAGTATTATTCATAGCAATGTTTCCCAAAGAAACCACAAATGGTCAGAGAAGCATAACATGTGTACAAAAGATGCGAAACAGTACTTCCATTCATATATTTCCAGGTGAAAAAGTAGATGAGGAAAACAGTTGAACACTGGTAAATTGTACTTCAATATATATGCAGAGCTTGGGTATTGGTTTACAGCTCTTGTCTGTACATCAGGCCTAATAAGGTATGCAACAATCCAGCCTGGTGAACCCAAAACTCAAACCTCTAAAGTAATGGCTCTCATCACACTTCTGATGAAATACTCTGGACATTTTATTTTCAGTTTTTACAGAGTTCCTTTTGTCATTTCAAATAGAGTTAATTTCAAACATGTTGACACTGACCAGGCTTTAATGCTGAAGCATGTTGATAATGAGATATATTTCACCTGGACATCACTGAATGCCAGTTGAGCCAAATTTAAAAACAAGGGTAAAATCTAACAAATGTACCCCACTAATCCTCTTACTGAATATGTTAAAGTCTGAAGAAATAAATCTATAACTACGTTTTCTTACCATATGAAGTGTTCCTTCAGCAATGGGAAAGAGTGAATAATAAGAAAGAGGAACTGGGCAGCACAATCCGTCACAACTTCCATAATTTGGGTATCACTTCAGAATTCAAGAATTTTAGGGCTGGGGATATAGCTCAGTGGAATAAGCGCTTGCCTAGCAAGCGCAAGGTCCTGAGTTCAATCCCCAGTACCGGAAAAAAAAAAAAAAAAGAATTCAAGAATTTTAAAATCTTGACTTGAGTTTGATTCTTATCAACATCCAGAGATAAATTTTATCAATTTATGAATGAAAAAATTAGAACTCCAAAATATTTAGTAACATTTTGGTGCTCAAATGAGGCAAAATTAAAAAAATAAAATCTTAGAAGTTCAGCAAGATAGTTTCAGCTAGAGGAAAATAAGATATTTTTCTCAATTCATTCACTTTTCTGAGAACCTAAAATAACTGATTAAGTCATATAGTTGAAATTAAATAGGTACCGTGCAGAATGAATATCTTCTGTTTTCCAGCCTAGTGTCTTTGTCACCAAACCATTCTACCTCATAAGTAGATACATAAAACAGACTGTTTACAGCCCAATCACTTCTGTCCTTAGTGAGCTTAAGTCAAGAAGACAGATGCCCACAGAGTGATGACTTAACCCACAGTATTCCATGAGCAAAGGTCATACCATCTGCTGAGCCCCCATCCCTGTCTTCCTGTGCAATTAACTGGAACAGATGACTGACATCCTGTTCTCAGTGCTCATAATTTTTGCAGGAAGAAAAATTTAAAAAATAAATACAGATCATTCAGGATTCATCAGGATTTTGATTACATTTTAGAGGTGAATTCACTTTTACCATATAAGCCTCACTGAATTTTCCATTAAAATACTTATCCCTATATAAAGAAAGATACTACTGTATTTTCCTAATGTTGGACATTTTGTCATTCTAAAACTTCATGAGTGCTGGACAGTTCTTAAATTTCTTGTGCACCTGTCTCTAGTAAATAATGTTAAAGTGCTTTCAGGTTTCATAGACAATTTGCCACATTCCTTTACTGAAATTTATCTAAGATTCAGATACGAAATATATTGATTTGGATCCTCATCTCTTCTTAAACTCAAGAGCCTCATCTATCTTTCCTATATCAGCTATTAATTTCAAAATTCAGAATCCTAACCTGTCAGTATGTTCCTAGTTGTTTCTAAGGAGGGACTAATGTTTTGTTTCTTTGTCTAGATACTAGTTGTGTTCAGTTTGTAAATATGCATCAAGCTGTAGACTAATGATGTGTACATTTTTCTGCATGTAGATGTACTTCAGTTAAAAAAAAAACTAATACTATTCAGGATCCTAATTCCTAGTTGTGACTTCTAGATTGTTACTTGTCTTTTGTAAAATGAGTTTCATTTAGCCAAGTAAGAATATAAGAGAACACTGAAAATGAAAGTTTAATGTGTCCTAAACTCCAAGCAAGATTTGCTTATAATACTATGGTAGAAATACAGCCTCCCTTTGTGTGACCCAAGTTTGTAGTATCTTTTTCTCATTTTTGTATAATTCAAATGTTGACCAGTGTAAGAGAGTCCATAAGATATACAGAATTAATTGCAAGGTTAAATATATAAGACTGCATCAATATTTGAAGTAACCAAGTGTTTTAATGAAAGAAATTTCTCATTGCCACATGAGTTTTCATCACCCTTTCACCTCTTCTTTGTTAGACTCACAAGGAGAATCAGATAGAAGGTAAAGATGTGTTTAGAAGCCTCGTGCAAAATATAAGTTATTTGCATGTAAACAAACTAACGAACAAAACCAAAAACCGAATGAGTCTCTTTCACATGGACAACCAAAGAAAGCTGCTGTAGCACTGCTTCAAAAGCTTTGTGGTACTTGGTGCACCTTACATTTTACATCTTCATCTCTCTCCTTCCTACTCTCAAGTCTCCCACCTTTCACGTGTTCTGGTCTATGGAATCATTTGCTGTTTACAAAAGTTCAAAGTCACCCTCCTGGTTTCTACCTCTTTCACATACTTCTCCTGACACCAGAAATGGTGTACTGGCCCGTTTTTCCCAGAGTCCTTCTGCTCACTACTCCTGGAATGTGACTAGGTGGGATCAAACAATGACAGTGACCTCTTTCCCTGGCCTCAGTGAATCAGCCGGCAATAAACAGGTCTCCAAAGGACAGCCATTTACATCTCTTCCCCAATACTCCTCTCCTAAAAATACTAAGACAATAAAAGTATGATTTCATTAACAGAAAAATTTGGGGATAATGAAGATGAGCCATGAAGTAACAGAGCCAAAATATAGCCAGCATTTCAACGGCGTCAAGTCTCTGATTCCCGTCACTGACGTTCTAGAAAATCCTTATTTTCTGTAGTTCTTCCTTTAATCTGTCAGGTTCTAAATCACCTGGGCTGGGAAACCCCCTCTCTCTCTACCTCCAGTTCTTGGCAGAGGTTAAGAGACCCCACCCTGTGCAGGACTTCCTCATCTCTACAATAAATCACAGGCACTTGGGGTCGTTTGAACTGAGCTGAAGTAGTGAAGTGAGTTGTCAGGACAGTGAATCGCAAACAAGGGGCCTAGGGCAGTCGGGTTGGAAATCTCAGCATGACTTGATTAGGAAAAATAACACTGTTACTTCAAAGTAATGATGTACTCTAAATTTGTATTGGTTTTAGTATTCTGTTTCTATTAATTTATTCTTTTATTTTACAGTTGGAAAACTGATACCATAATGAATTTTAAAGCAGTATTTAAAAATCATCCTATATTTCAAGTTCTTATTTAAAGCAGTAGAATCTCAAACATCATAGAGGGGGGGAATACCCCTCTACTTCCACAGTTTTTTTCCTTTTGAAGTTTTCACTGTTACTCATGTTTGCAAAAACTTCCATGTAGTCATTTTCTTAAATACCATAGAGCTGGAGGCAATTACTAAACTACATTATCTCTTGATATGTTTTATAATTCTGATTCTACAGTAATAAAGACAGTAGTATGTCAGAAATTCTTATTTTGCTTTGATTGGAGAGAAGCAAGGGATTATAACAACATTAAACATTCTGTTTAAAGCTGTAACTGAGTAATATAAAACATGTCCTAATTATATATTATAATATTTCTATATGCCAAATATCTTCTCTCATTCCTATTTCCCTTAAGGTTAGAATAAATGAAAACTAACTTTTATGTTTTATCTTGTGAAAAAAAGCACTTTAAAATCCTTATCAAAATGTATAATTTACTTGGCAAACTTTCCTTCTACAGTAAGGGAATTTAAAAGGGGGAAATAACACAAATGAAAAACTAATGTTTTAAATGGAGTCTGTAAGAGCCAAAACATTTTAGAAAAGAAGAAATTAATATTTACTACATCCTTATCTGGTTAGACACTTCTTCATGCATGTCTCTTAAAATTCCAACAAACATCTTATGAACTATATTTGGGTTCAGTACTTCAGGGTATAGAATTAAAACTGTGAACGTATCACATACCATGAAAGAGATTAGAGTTCCAAGGAGGAAATAGAGAAAAGGCAAGTGTCAATGTCCATGACAGTATAAAGGAGAAAGACCAAAGAAGTGCAGCCTAACATACTAAGATCATACTTAGCCAACCTTGCCCGCCCTCACAATCTTCCCATCATGTAGTTGCCGTGATCCCAGTTTTAGCAATGAGAAAACAATGTTTCACAGAATCACTCTCGAAGCATGACTTTGGTCCACTGATTTTCTAGTTTGCTTGAGTTCTCTGTACTTCATATCTCCAAGAAACCACTTATTTTTCACCTTGCTCAATAATGTGGGCTCACAGTCGACTCATTAGGAAAATAAGGTGCATTTACTTCAAGTTGGTCACTTCCGAATCAGTCCTCTGAAACACAGCTTCAAACCCTACTGCTTCACATGCAGGGCTCTCAGTTCTCTGACAACCTCCACACTGCTGGAACACAGCTCTGATTTAAATTCTTCTTGACTTCTCTGAGTTATCTTACAATTGAAATTGCTCTCCTTTTCACAAAACTCTCCTTTTGTGTCTCCTAGAATAGTACTTGTGACTTGCTCTTCCTTCTGTCTTCATGTTTCCTCTCTGTGATCTTTTCTGTATGCTAAAAGTCCCGCCCCATGACATCTAAGGAGGACTCTGAGCTTTCTGATTCCTCACTACCTTCACTCTTTACCTCTGAAATAATCCCTACAGACTATGAATTCTTAAATCTCCTGTTAACAGTCACTCCCATGAAAGGTCAGTTCCTCATCTGCACTCACTGGAACAATCTAACAGCCTTTAAATTACCCTCATCCTTATATCTTTAACCCCTGTGGTCTCTCATTCCTACGAACTAAATGTTTTTGTAAATCACAAATCTGAGCTAGTCATTTTTTTCACTCATTCAGAGATAGCTTTTGATGAACAGAAAAAAAATTATTGATATTGCATTTCAAAGGATGCTATCAAATTGCCAAGTCAAGATTTGGCTTACAATATACAGAAACAGATTCTGGTGAACTACAGCAGACAGAAATTTATTGGAATGTTTCTACATAACTTGCTGAATCAACAATAAAAATGGAGAGCAAAGTTTGGAGAGAAAAAAGAAAATAATCACTTTGGAGAACCAACCAAGTAACCAAAAAGAGGCCAAATTCCCTCCACAGACATACTTTGCCAGTAATTCCCCCATTGTTATAATGGTCTCGGGACACAGACTACCTTGAAACAGACATTTGTTAGTTCATTACTAAAGTGTTAAATTCATTGTAGGTGCCTTGAAAATCTCTATTGAACCTTTCTATTGTGTTACTTCCTCAAATGACATCTTGGGCAGAGGTTTTCGACTGTTTACAGACAGGAAAAGGGACAGACAGAGAAGGAAAACTCACCCCTCTGGTACTCATGCTGGATGACCACTCTTTTTTCCTAAGATGCTCCCCTCAAAAGCACTGCATTCTTTTGCTGGGGTAATTGATTAAATAATACCACCCCACGTAGCTCAACCAATTTAAGCTCTCTAAAACTAAAAACAAAAAGCAAATGAACTAGCAAGTTTAAAGAAATAATTATTAGGTATAAGAGACAAAATAAGATACAACTGTCCTAAGTGATCTTGCCCCTTTGTAGCTCACAATTTGGCCTGATACTTAGGATTACAGGTATTTTCCTAAATGTACAAGGTGAGACTAGCAATTGATGGATTAACAATGTAACATCATTTACTTTTCTCTGGGGGCCCATTTTCAGATGTTTCCTTGTCCTCATAAGAAACAAAGCTGGGGCTGAAATAAGACTCATTATTAAAAATAAACAGGATACTTACTAAGAGATCTGCACGGCTGAGCCTCTGCCCCTTCTGGTATTCCACTATCCCCCCTCACATGAGCCACAAATGTGAGACAAGCACTGAGGTGGAGATACTCTTCCACAAGTCAATGAAATTGGAAACTAGGTAGGTATTTATCTTTGTTTATCTCATCAACTTTATTCTATATAGGGAAGATTTACTAATGTAAGAAATCCAGATATTTATTTTTCCAGATCATGACAGCCAATAAAAAGTCTAATTTTTCATATATTTAAATAAAAACAATTATCATAAGTACTCAGATGTTAGCAGAGCTGGGACTTCTCTTTTATAGGATGGAGGGAAAATCCATTATTCTCTATAGGAATAATTCTGCACAGTTTGTTCATGCTCAATAGTTACTAAAATTCATAATACCAAGTTTGTTAAACATAAATGGAAATATAAGAAAGTCCTCTGCAGTTTGCAACTTCATTTGTGACTTACAACCAAGCTTCCCCCTTGCTTAAAGGGTCATGCTCCTCCACACAGTCACAAAGAATGGGGGGACTTACCTTGTATCACTTCCCTCACTTTTCTTCCAGTATGCGTCTAGGAAAATTAACCTTTAAGAATGTTGAACCAATAGTTTCCCAGGCACTATTTTTAGTATCATCTTCTGCTACTATCTGGAATGATTAGGGCCAAACAGTCCTAACACTTACTATGTTGCAAAAGGCTTCTCCTACCTGTTTCCTAGCTGAGAAGCAAAACTAAATCATTTTCTTTGATCTATTCCACATGCATATTTCTTTTAGTCCATGTATTATATTTGATCACAGTAGCTGAAGTGTGTATCTTGTTCGCTGTTACATCCCCTTGCATGTAGTGAACCACAAAATTCATAATCCCGAGCACTGAATAGAAGTTCAACAGTGTATCTATTGCTTTTTTCACTTTTTTATTTCAAAGGGAATTAAAAAACAAGTAAAAATACAAAGTTTCAAAACAAGATGATAAGAAATCAGTAATAGTTATTCTATTGCATATTCTTACCTTTCGAGTAGTTGCTCAGATTACCAGATATAGGCAAGCACAGTTGATCAAATAATGTAAGTACTAACTGTTCCTTTCAGTGACCTGATGGAAATTAGCAGTACCTTAGCTATCTTGCATCTATAAACATTTTTTCCCTTCCTCTTTTCTCCTTTCCTGCATCCGAGCTGTCCTTTCCTTTTGAGCAGTCTCTTTCCCTTTCACAGTATCTATCGTACCTTTTGGATCTTGTTTACTCTGTCAGTTTTTCACATCAGGGAGACAATAGAATGTTTATATGTGTGAGTCTGATTTATTTCACTTAGGAGTATGATGTCTAGTTGCCACCATTTACCTTTGCCTCAAGTTTATCTTTTTTATAGCAGAGTAGTACCCTACTGCATAAAAATAGCACCTTTTTTATCCATTCCTTGATTTATTCCTTCTCTCTGCTCCTCACTATTCATACGAGCTTCACTTGGATGTGATCACGGACCCATCGTTTAGCTCTTTCTATTTCCTTCTAAACCAAGAAAGTTACAACTGAACTTTCAAATTTCTAAGTATTACTTTTTAACTGAACTAAGGGCTATTAACTGACGACTTCGAAAAGCAGTTTCAAAGAAAATTCAAATGACCTTTTCAATCAGTTATATAATCTATACAATGGGAACAGCATATAAAAGACATTTTATATAAGCACATTTGATTTGCACATTTGATAGAAGTGTAAATAGAAAAAGTACCCAAATTCCTGAAAGTGTAGTTTTAAAGGATCCTGGAACTATATGTAAAACTTTCTTCCAGAAAAAGTGGCATCCAAAATATGTTGCTTAAAAAACAAAACAAAATATGTTGCTTATGTCCAGGCTATTCCGTAATCTTGTTTTACTTGCTGTCACTGAAAAAAACCCAGCTTCACATACAATCCGGAAGCCCCCAAATGAGTAAATAAAGTATGTGTAAACTATAAAAAAAGAATATCAACTTTTGAAGGGCAGTGCTGTGAGGTATTCCTGCGTCTAAGGGAGGAGGCAGCCTCTGTAATTAGATTAGAGGGAAGACGGAGTGAGCTGGCAGGAGAGAAGGAAAGATGTAAACTCAGCGCTGTTTCTTTTAAAACCAATAACAAAGATTTAACCTGATTCCTACATTCAACTTACGAGATTTATGTCTAATTCTTCAAAAGCAAAGCTAGCAAAAACCCAAGACTTCTGTAATTGAGGACAGCGATCATTTTCAAAGGATGTTACCTGTCATGGTTTGTATCTGAATATTCCCCGCAAAGCCTCATGCAGACAAGGGGCAGGTTTCTAGAGTTTATGATTGATCCATGGTCCAATGTCGGAACTATAGCTTTGAGTGCTACACCTGCACTCGAGCCGGTACTTTGCATACATTGTAAGGGAGGAAAGAGCCTTACTCTCTGCTGCTGCTCCCCTTCCCCTCTCGGTGCTGTTGCTGTTTTCTGCTGCCATGAGCAGGTGTCCTCTGCCGAGTGCCACTCTATCTCGGACCCAGCTGAATATGGGCTGAAACCTCCACTAACTATAAGCTAAATAAACCTTTCCTTCCTTAATTTTGGGCATTGGGTATTTTGTCTCAGCAAGAAGAGAAAAGTAACCAAGATGCTACCTTATTGTAGGTGGTTTAATTTGGATTTTTCTTCTTCTTAGCACAAAAGAAACTTGTTTCACAGTTCAAACTTTGTGGAGTTTACTGCTTTAAAATAGTTAAACTTTGGCAAACATTATGCTGTTAATAGGACTGTCTTGGTAAAGAATAATTTCCATGGAGCATTTAAATTTCCCTAAAAAGTATGTGAAGAAATATATTATTGCCTCATTCACCATCTAGAATTTTCTTGTTTTGAAAACTCAGCCTAGAAATTAATTTTATTCCTGGAATTTAGAACCTATAATTTTTGGCAAGTGTATTCCTCACTTTCCGATTTCCTCAAATATGCAATCTTAGATTTAATGCTTTCTTCTCTCACTCTAGTAATATGAACATTCAAAACTGTTGACATTCCAGGGAATACATGAAATTTGTATTACATAAATTTCCTGACCCTGCTCTCCATTCCACAGTGTTTCTGAATATACTCCCTTGTCATAAGAACAAACAGTCTTTGTTTCATACAAAAGCTGTACACAAAGACATTTTCAAGGAGATTTTTGTAGTGGTACTGGAGAAAAGGATCAATCTTCAATGCTCTTCTAAGTACAGACAAAATAAGCATATATTGGACATTCAGTAGCAGAGAGAAAAGATACTCTAATTCTTGTGCAATCTAAAAATAGGTCTTATGAAAACAAATATGGGACTCTGAAAGAATGATACAATTTATTACCATAAAATAAGAAATTGGGTAGAAGACTGAAAAGAGTATACCCAAACAAGATTATATATTATATATCTACACTGAAATGTGGGTATGTAAAAAGAACAGCATATTATATTGGAAAACTTAGTGGAAAAAGTTTTCAATGAAACAAACCAGAACATACAGGATTTCATGTTCCTGCAAAATTATTGGAATCATTCAAGTTTTGTTGCAGCACTACTGGGATATGCTCAATGAATTCATTTTTAATTAATTTAAGAAATCTGTACCACATAATTTCATACATTTTTGCTCTATAATAAACTACCAGTTTTTAATATTGATAACTTTATAAGTAAATTATTACTTAAATGAAAATATAAACAGTATATCTTATATCTTTATCTGTAAAAATGATGAAACATAACCAATTAAAGAAGGTATTCTGATGTAAGTTGTATAGCTTTACAGTGATCACATGATCAAATATATTATGTTTTACAATGAAACTCAGGTACAGAAACAAGGTATTAAAGTCAGAAAAGGAAAACCCATGCTTCGGTTTTATTTCTAACAAATGTCATTTAATTTCTCAGGACTATAAGTAACTGCGTCTATGTCAACAAAGATGCTCAAAGTACTACACAGAGCATACAACAAAGCACTCTGCAGGATGACTGGAAACTGTGAATCGCAATTGTATGTACTAACAGCATAAAATAAAATGTTTAAAAAAGAAAAGAAAAGAAAATGCAAAGGAATAAGCTATGTATTATTCTAGTAGAAAGTGAAGATAACTACTAATTCATTGTATACAATAATCCTTTATGATAAAAGATATTAGAAAAACTAACTACAGTTATGAAACTTCTGATGTTTAAAAGACTAACTTTTCTTAATATTTATTTCTGATGTTGAATTCTTTAGTGAATTGGATTGTCAAATACATTCAGATCACTTGGTTGTTTCTTAAAAACTAGGCATAGTTACACACATAAAGACCCAAGGTTTTTATCTAAATAACCTAATGACAAGGGAGAATATGTCATGCATAAAATTGTTTTAATTCTTCTTTGGAATTTGTTTTTATAAAAGTGTATCTATGTACACACACATGCTGTTTTCCTTAGTGACTTTTACCATGACAGCCTATTGTGGTATACATTCAAATTGTTTATACTTAATATTTCCTGTAAACAAACAGGGAAAACAGTACATTTTTTGAGATATTGATCATATTGTCAAGTACGTGTCAAAATGAAAACATATCCAGGACTTTGAAATATTTTTGTTATGACATACTAAATCTTATTACTACTGTACTGTGTAGTCCTCATAAATTTATGAATATGTCAGTTCTTCTACTTAAAATAAGTTCAGTATCAGCCATACTTACCACACTTAAGGATGAGTTTACAAATATATTTTTCAAATTTCGCATTAGCACTTTTTAGCTATGTATTTAAATCCAGTCAAATTCTAGTTTGAGGGTTTTCTAAAATCCAATCAATACAATTCTTTCTGTCTTTGCACTAGAAATTGTACGTTGACATTCCATTAAACTAAATATCTTTGTAGTAATCTCTGCCTTTTGGTGCTTTATGGAATGTCTTAATTACAAAACAGGATTTTTTAACTAAATTGGTAAATTTTAGGTATAAATAATGACCACATTCATCATTGAGAATTTGTACCTGTGCAGGATATAACTTGATTCTTTTTTTCCATTCCCCTTCCCTCCCTTCAATCCTTCTTCCCCTCTTTATTTACAAAAGATTTCTTTCCATTTTTTCCTTCATTTGTCCTCACTGTTTCTTTTCCCTTTCTTCCTTTCCCTTCCCCTCTTCCTAGTTCCCCTTCTCATTTGAACACTGTCCTCCTGTTTCACAATATCTATTATACATTCTGGTCCTCAGTTATACTCTTGGTTTCTCACCCTGGAGAAACAATGTGGTGTTTACACATTTCTCAATTAGCATTTTAAATACATTGTCTTAGTTAGTTTTAATAATCCCATTTATTTTTTACTTTTCAGCTAATGTATAAATTACCAACACATTAATAAAATAAATACATTAGTACTAATAGAATATAGTACATTACTGAGAGAATTACAAGGAAATTTGTATTGATAATTTATACACCACAAAGGATAATGGAAAACTATTATATATAAATTGGATAGAAAGATACATAACCAACTAATTGATAAAAAGGCAATCTTCTTCCAGTTTGAACTGAGGTAAAGAATAGCTTGATTTCAAAAAACATAAGAATCAGCAAGATACCTACACACATATAGGTATATATACAATGTACTGACTGAAAAACCCAGAAAATGAATGTTTCCATATAATTATTTTATCAATGAAACATGCTCTTATCAAATAAACTCTATTTAAATAATGTAACTGTATTACCCATTCACTGAGTGTTTACATTCAAAAAGAGGTCATTGTGAAAAGGATAAACAGAAAGAACTTTCCATTATTGGGTAAGTATCAAGAAAAAAAATGCTTTGGGATTAATATTAAGATAATTGAAGATATTTTTTCTTCTTCTCACAAAAAACTCCTTTGGTGAAAAGAAATTCCTTGAGATTAGTGACCACCTGAGGTTAATGGCTTGAGACTATACTTTAGGCAATTAACTCCACCCAGCCATTCATTAATTCCTACAAAATGCCCAAGTCTACAATTGTTATTGCTTAATTATAACCCAAATGGAACCAGGAGAAATGAAAACTGCAATGCCATTGGCTAGTGTATAAGAATTAGGTTCTCCATGAATGCCTTGTACATATCTATTAAAACTGCATCACCCTTAAAAAATCCATATGCCTATATTTCTTTTATATTTTTAGTTCATAATGGCAATAATGGCTTCAATGCTGGGCATTTTCTGAGAATTAATAGCCAGTGGATGTTAATGGCCCTTGGCTGTACCTTGAGCCATCTACTCCTCCCTGTTAGTCATTAATCCCTATGAAATGCCCAGCTCTTGCTTAATTAACTTTACAATGTAGTTAGTGCAGATATGACACAATGGAAAGATTTTTATTTATAAGGTTTAAAAAAACCCAGACCATCAACTTAAAAACAACTAAAAATCCAGTTTCAAAATTCTGAAATTTACACTGAGAGTTAAGAATGAAAAGGACCATGAGATGTAATATGTTTCAGATATCACTTTAGACATGACCTCATCTACCTTCAAGTTAGAAGGATTGCAGCACTTGGTAAGACATTATTCTATTTCCATCAGTTACTTATTCCAGTGCTTATTTAACACAACCATGGTTCTCAGAACTACGTTTTCCTCATTAAAACCTGTTGAAATAAAAGAAATGACACTGTTTAGATGTAAGCACTATTAGGAAAATCATCTTCATCTCACTCACATGCTTTTTCTCAGTAGTATACACATTTAGAGTCTGCAAGCAAAGCCACAAATAAAAATTACTTGTGTCTGAGTAGTTTAAACTTGATATGTTTTAATACCCATTCTTCCTCAAGAAACGAAACAAATTGTAAGCCTCCTATTTTATTAGCCTGTTAAAAGGTGATTTTTCAACCCTAGAACCAGATAATTAAAAGAATACAACGTCTATGTCAAACTCTCTGGTCCCCTAGATGCTACTGATGAATTTATCTGTTCTTGTTCTGCAAACTTTACCAGCTAGTACATATTTAGCCACGGTAGGACTCTACCTGACTGAGCACATACTATGCCTCACCTGACAGCAGCATTTGCAAGAGCCGGAGTGATAGCTGCAATTTGCGCGGGCACACAATTATAATCGTCAGGAAGGGTCAGCTCCAGAATACGTTATCTTTCCTACAAAATCAAGATCTCTTCAATTATATAGGCGAATGTTATACAGGTACATAATTCGAAAGCTAATATTCTGTTTCTACCTATTAAACATATGGATCACAAAGACAGTATAATAAACACTACTATTTGTGATGCATAATAACTTATACCTGTCTCCATGGGTCATTTTGTTAATCCTGTCTCACAACATAATCACCAGAGATTTCATTTATTTTGCAATTTTATGTGTTTTTTTCTTATATTTTATGTTGTTTAATATAGAATCAAATAGCACTTGTTTGTGATAAATATACTTTGACTGAATAGCTAACAAATTGTAGTAATGATCAAGTTGTAGTGACTAAATTTGAGAGACTACCTTACAGAAATCCTTATAAATTGGCCAGAAACTACATACTAAGTAAATTCATGTGGGTAAAAATGTTAAAGTTTCTATGAATACAGATGTCTTAGAAACATGAGGCCATCACAGAGATATGGAGAAGTTCAAGTATTTATTTACAAAATCAATGGACATTATTTTGCTATAAATTTTGATGAGCTACATACAGTTCACAGTCATTAGGTGTTTAATCCTTCCCAATACATACATTACCATGGGAAAATATCACAGAAAATCTGGTAATCCAGTGTAACTATAAAGACACATTCTATAAAATGCTGGTGAATAAGCATTTGTATACAGGATTCATTTTTCCAATCTTTAGACACTTCATCAATCTCAGTAAATTTGCAATAAAATCCCATGTCTACGCTGCCTTCATCAAATTATTTGCATAAAAAATAGTATGGGCCATATATATACATAGGTCAGTGGTAAAACACTTGCCTAGAATGTTCACTTCCCTGGCATGTATGATGTTCTGGATTCAAGTCTTGGTACTATAAGAACAATAAAAATAATAATATATGGTTTAATACTTTTAAATAATCTATAATATATGGATTAATACTTTTCTAATACTGTTTTATATCATACTTTCCTTTTGTGGGTCACAACTAGTACTTTATTTTACTTTTAAAATGATAACTATATTTAGAGACATGAATTCATATATAACTTTTGGGGATTTGGGGCCCTGGGAATCGAAATCAGGACATTGCTCTTGCCAGGCAGGCACTGGGCTACTGAACTATAGCCCCAGCATCTAAATATTACTTTTAAAAGCATTAGTTTTTCATCTGCATTTATCAGAATAAGACTCGATCTAATGTGAAATTTTATGTTTGCACCTGACTTTTTATGTCTATTCATTAACATAAACATGAACCACTTAGGATACGATAAATATGAATATTTTCATGCACCAATATAAACAGGCAACTATTACTGATGGGGTCAATATGCACAAATTTTTAGTCAAACGTCTTTAACAAAAATTTACACATCTGAGTGAGGCTGAAGAAAGTTGAACACTCTAGTTTCAATTTGCTTGCCAAATCCTACATACTCTTCTTAGGAGTAAAAATTTAATGTTGCAAACTTTTAAAATTGCATACATTTACATAATATTTCCTATTTCCAAACATATCTCTAAAAAATAAACCTGGGAGAGGTAATTGGAACTGCAGATCTTTTCCTTTAGATAGGAACTGCACTCTCCAATCCCTGCAGCTCTGTTAACTCCCTAACATACTGCTCTCCCCCAGTCTATTTCTCTGGCTGTCCTGCAGAAGACTTCACAATTTTGTGCACGTGCATGGGTGTGTATTTGGAAGGGGTGCACTGATGGGCTCCCTGGGGTTTCTGATGAGTATAAAGATGTCATAATATTCCCTTCCGATCTTTCTACATATCCTTTCTTAAACGGGGCTTTTAATCTTAAAATCAAAGGAGCTAGAGCTTTACTAAGCAATTAGGGGATTAATTTTCCTTGCTTCTTTACTATCAGAAACCAGTTAATGTTTCCCAATTTGACTAACATGCCATTCTTTTTCAGCTATTTAAATCCTAAAATCGATTGGCGAATGTAGAATAAATCCTTGTAACTGTTAATGACTCTCCAAAAGATTCAGATACATTCCTCTTGCAAAAATAGTCCAATTATTTTCATTCAACTTCTAATATTTTTCTATATACATGTATTCCACCTTGGGCCAGACGTTTGATCATGATAAATACCTTTAGCCTAGGCAATTATGATAAATCCCATTTTTTTCATTCCTGGAGTCATCCAAAAACATAATAATATTTTATGACACCACGTTAATATCTAGATGTTTCTCTAACAATCATCCATCAGAATACTTATAGGTTCTATGAAAAACATGTTTCACCATATTTATAGCTCTGCTCATTCCAACTGTAAGAAATACTTTTCTTCAGCTTCAGAGCCCCTGACTGGCAGTGGTGACTAATTGTGTTATAATGCACAGCATGTCTCTGAACTGGCTAAAGCTTGGAATATCTTGCACTGTCACAAAAAACACACTCCTAGGTCCTAACTATAGAGATTCTCATCAAGTGAATTAGAATCAATAAATAAGTCGGAATCCCCCAGAGCAAGGCCCTGTTAACAATACTTTTTAAAGTTCTTCATATGAGTACATTTTTCAGTAGAACCACTAGCCTATACAAGGTTAAAAATCTTCTCTCCCAAATTACATGAATTATATTAATAAGATAAAGCTGCTTAATTAGCTGCTAGCTGGCTATATTGACACTGTTTAATTTCATAGCATACTCCTAAGAAGTATCCCATTTTCTAATACATATGATCTAATTGCAGTGTGCGGTACTTATTATACACAAAATAGTATTGAATTGACTTTAAACCCATTTTTCAGTGATTTCTACCATCAATGGATCCTTCTTCACTTCCTATCCGTTAGGTAGTAACAAATTACTGAAGTCCTTGAAACTTAGAGTATTTTACATATTTTATACTTCATACACTAGCCAGTGGAATAATGTTTAGTAGCATAGACCTGTATAAACCCAGCATGAGCTAATTAAAGTCTTATTCAGAGAAGTGAGACTATTTAGTCAACAAAGAATGCTGGAATGGCCTAGTTGTGAGCTTTGGAGAACATGGACAGGAATGATAGCCCAAATACAGACAAAGGGCAGGTATAAGACATTTTCAGGGCTGGGGATATAGCTCAGTGGAATAAGCGCTTGCCTAGCAAGCGCAGGGTCCTGAGTTCGATCCCCAGTACCACACACAAAAAAAAAAAAGACATTTTCAAAAACTGACAGTAAAAGAAGGGTGACAGTGCAATAAAAAAAAAAAAAAATTAACCATTCCTGTCTGAAGAAATGTTGCAAAGTGGATCCCTTTCCCAGAAGCAAGAACAGAAAAAAATTCAGGAAGAACCTAGTTTGCAGGGAAAAAAGATTGGTTTGTATCCGCTGGAGTTAACCTGAGGAGAGGCAATTAGAAAAACTCAGAAGGTAAGTGCAGACACAACGAATGCCCATGAGTAAAGTAAATAAATAGTAAGAGATGATGGCAGCCAAAAGGAAGCGTCAGGAGCTTATTCAAGCTCTCTTACTATAGGAAGCCTCATTCTCATTTCTTAAGATAGACGACTTATTAATGAGACCACACAATATCAAGTCACCCTAAATACAAGCCATGTGGTACAGTGATTGCTAATGTACAATTCTTTGCTTCTGAATTTGTGTTTTTTCTTAGAGAAAGTTCACAAAGCGCCAGTTTAGCATTCTGAATGCACTTTTCATTGATCAAATGAGTAACAGGATATAAATTCACTGAGGTTAAAAAAGTCCACTTCATTGTTAAAAGCATCTTTGTACGGTCTTTATTTATTTTATAAGTTTGCATAATAAGGATTCACACACACACACACACACACACACACACACACACACACAGCTAAGCATTCCTTCCTCTGGGCTGGTTACCTAGTTGTCCTAATCACCCCATAATTAAAATAAAACCCAGTCTGGATAATTGGCCTTCCTCTCTAATTGAAAACTGGGTAGATAATGATTTGGCCCAGGGAAATGCCTTACTCTCATACTGTAATATGAACTACCATCTGTCTATTAAATAATCATTGTAAAATATTATGATATCAATATAAATGACTACTGTAGGGCTATAATAAAATAGTCCTTATAGTAAATTACTTTTTCTCATTTTGTTGAGTCACCCATTTCTTTTTAGAGAATAAGGAGAAAACACGCCATTCAAGGGTTGATGAGGGGGAAGGGCAGTAGCTTTGCCATGCAACCCAGGTATGTTTAGAATGCTTGTAATGCCTACTATACAAAGATTTGCTAATGATTACCACCAACATTGAACCAAGAAGCTAGAACAAATTACATGAAAATATTCATCCCACCCATGCAGCCTAGAGAGCCTAAATTCCTCAGGTAAGGCTACACATTGACTCCCAATGGAAAAGTAGTTTTTTGTTTTTTTTTTTAATCAATCTGTCAATCTTAATAACTCTTCAGGGTCCAGAAAATCTTTGAAATATACCTGATATATATTATGCAAATACCCAAACTTTGTTATTCCTACAAGGGAAATTTATTGGAATGAGAAAAGGGAGAAAATAATAGATTCTGAAAATAACCTCAGTAGATACTATCAAAAGGACAACCTAGTTCTGTGCTGAAAAAAGAAAAAAGATGAACAGATAAGCATCACCACTATCTTCAGACACATTTGAACACAGCCAATACCACAAGGCACAGAGAGATAAGGACACACAGTCACTCAACTAATAACACAAAGTGCACAGAAGCAGCGTGAACAGAACACCCTTACCTCTCCTAATCACAGCCAGTCCTAGGATAAAAAGAACATTCTTGATTTCATGCTGGCATCCGGGGATGTGTAATCTGTCTGTGTGCTGGCACACAGTAGGTCTTGTGAGGTGTGCAAGTGAAATTGAATGTATGCTCATAATGAGGACAAGGACACGGTCAAACCCTGTCTCTGCACAGTAATATCAACTACTTAGCCAGAGATCGCTTAAGACACTGGAGAAGTCAAACAATAGCTCCAGAGCCGTCTAACAAATCCAAAGGAAAACAGAACTGCCACAAAAGTGAGGAGAACTCCCCACCACGAACTTCTCTGGCAGGCACAGAAAATAAGTAAACAAGCTGACGGGATCTTTGTAACAAAGAGAAGTGTTCTCTCTGAAAACCACACCTGCTCTGACACATTTGCTGCACGCTGAACATGGAAGAAGCCCGTCCCTCTCTCCCACCCCTGCACAGTGCAGTGAAGAACTTGGGCTGTTTGGTTTGATTTCACAGAATCTGACATAAATGTTCGAGTACTTTAGACCCTTAGTGGAGAGAAGATCTCATTTTTAAATATAAGCTCGTTAATCATTTCATGAGTTAAAATGGAGAAAGCATTTAAATCTGAACCTATACATGAATGATCCAAACTCCCATGTAGCCAAGGACCAGAGGTCTCAGAAAGTTACGCAGGAATCTCAACTGTATTCGGGTTTTTTATATAGTACATTCAGTTTTAATATGGATTTTGCCCCTATAGATTATTTAATGTGCAAGGACAAGTAGTCCATAAATCATGTTATTACTGTTAATTAATGAAAAGCTCTTTTTCCAAAAGTGGATTCTCATAGATTATTTACATTGTAAGTCCACTGACACTAAACTACGTGGCACATTTTTCTTTTTGAATGTACAACTATAACATATTAAATTTAAAGTGGCATGAATAACCAAGCCACAGAAATATTAAAATTATAAAAGAAATACATTACCAGAGAGTCTAGAGAAATGATAACTATGGCTTCTGTCTGTCTCTCATTCTCTGTCTCTTTCTCTCTCTGTGCCTCACGTGTATGTGTCTATGTACACATGGGACATATGTATATAATGCACATACATGTGCATACATGTATATAATGCACATATATGCATACTTAACATACATGCATATTTTATTTTTTTATTCATTGAAAGGTTATGTTTTCTTTCCTCCATGAAGTCAATTACAAAGCAATTATATTCAATTGAAAGATCTTCAAAATTAGCAATGTGGGCTGGAGGTACAGCTCAGTGGGCTAAGTGCTTGCCGCTAAGCACTAAGGCCCTGAGTTCGATCCCCGGTCCCGGAAAAAAAAAAAAAAATTAGCAATGTGTGTGGAAGAAATATACACTGAGATCATGTTCTATTTACTCCAAAATGTATGTCTTCTAAGTATATATTTATTTCTTTGCTTTGCACTGCTACAAAAAAGCACAATTTCTTAGTATCTGTAACTTTTCATATATAATTCCTCTTTTAAAAACTGTTTTGGTTTTGAACTACGTTAAGATCAAATCAAAATTTCATGGGTCTTCATAGTATAATAAAGGATTATATCAGCTAACAGTAAATGTGAAAACCACCCTTCTCCAGTGTTTGATTCCCTGCACTATTCTAGACATTTTTTATAAATTGTATCATTTAATCTTTATAATAATCCTTGAGATATGTATTATTTTCCTAGTCTGTATTTAGTATACTATGGCAAAGAGAAGGTTAATAATTTCCTCAATGTTATAATTGGCTCATAAAAGCTTGTTTTGTTTTTACTTTAAGGCTGATTGACTTTAAATCAGTGTCTCTCTGCACTAAAGCAATCTCCCCCTATTAAGTTTCTTAAAGCAGAGACTATTGTCTGCTTACCACATATATCTCTCTAAGCACATGACTTCACCGTATTTCCTTGGAGTTGGGTATATCAGTGCACTGAATGTGGACCAAAATAACGCATGTCGCTATCAGGCTTAGCTCTTAGAAACATTCCACATGCAATTCTCCATTCTCCTTTTCCCATATGGGCACAACCATCCACCAGGTTACACTGAGAATACTACAAAAGGTGGTAGGTCACCAGAATTTAGTCCAACCAGAAACATCTGCATTGAACTGTACTATAATGGTAAGTAAATTCTTGATTTAATCTACTATAATACAGGGATCTTTTGTTCTATCAGCTAGTAGGACTCTAGGTCCAATTCCCAAATTAAAATAAGACTATCACTCAAGAATACTAATAAAAATCTCTCACTTAACTATTACAAACTGTGTTGCCATAACCATACCCATCGACTGATGCATAGAAAAAGATGTTTGTACAATAGAGTACTACTCAGCCATAAAGAAGAATAAACTTGAGATGTTTTTAGGTAAACGGATGCACCTTGAGAGTATATTCTTAAGTAAAATAAATCAGACATACATGTGAGTATCACATTGTTTCTCTGGTGTGAGAAATTGAGAGTGTAAATAAGAGTCAACACGTACAATAGATATTATGAAGTAGAAAGAACTGTTTAAATGAGAAGGGAAACTAGTAAGGAGGGGGAAAGAAAAGGGAAAAGGAAACAAAAGAGAAAAAAAGAAAAAGGAAAGAAAATTTCTCAGTTAAAAGTTAAAACTGATTTCCCTAACGGTCTAAACTTCGCCCTCTACCAGCATCTAGAAGAGTATGACAACCTCTGCTTTTGGAAATCATAGCAGTTTAGTAAACATGAAAACGTAAAGACAAAAAATCAAAATGTGCTGCATTTTATCACTTCAAAAGCAAATAGTAACAAAATGTAGGTTTGAAGTGATAGTTAGATATTTTTTCTTACCAAATTCAGGTGTCAGGGATAATAAATGAATCATTGATTTGATGCATATTACACTTTCAAGGGATTGCTGTAAAGCACCAAAGGAAAAAAGCAAAAGCATACTGAGAGGCATCTCATCATTTGAAGCTGATGTAACAATGCTGACAGGTACACAAGACAGCTACTTTGTTCTGTCCTGCGGTGTCATGTTGTGGAAAACACAAAGCATTGTGTGGCCTTCAGAGAAGCCGCTGAAAGTAGCTCACTTTGTGGTGTTTAACATGGGTGCTCTTGAATTGCTGAAGGTCCTGTCTTTTGCCAGTTGTGGCCAAAGATACCTTGAGTGAGCTTCAGTAGGAAGAGAAAGGAATGCTGATACATTAAACAGCTGATAAGGATAAGGGGAAATAGTAGGAGAAAAGTCCACTGGTGGCTTAAAATAAAAAGAGCAGTTAGAATTTATACATATCTAGACTCTATGTCAATTTCTACCTATTAAATATTCAACTCCAACATTGTCCCAGATAGACGTATATTGGCTTTGCTTGGATGAAACCATATTTACACTATGTGTTAGCCCAATAATTACTTCTATATTCTCTTTCAAGTAGGAAAACTTTCAAGCTCATCCCTGACTGAACAGATATTATTACAACTGCTTTGAATTTCAATCCCACATAACTTTCATAGAGTGAGGGGCCTCACATGTTAGGACACTGTAGAAATAAATGATATGTCAATATTAAGTGCTTACTTTTAGATACTCAGCACCACTTTCAAAAAAATATCTTTTTTCAGGAATTCTTTTAGGACAACTCCTTAATTTAAGGGGATAACTGCTAGAGAAAGATTTCATCCCTCTAGGTTAGTAGTCCTTGAATTAAGTTTATAGATAATCTGTACTGGAATTACCTGAACATATGTATTTTAACATATAGAGTAACTATTAAAAATAATACAAAAAGACATACTTGAAAAGCCTATAGAGAGAACTTAACAGACTAAAAAGTTTTTTCATTAATCTCAAGGCTAGCAGGATTGAATAAAATAATAAAGGACAGATGAGACAAACAGAAAATATATAACAAGAGTAAAGACTAAACCAAATCACATCAATATATATTAAATGTAAATACATCAAACTCACAAAAAAAATTGTGGATGCACAGTCTAAACTGAAGCCTATAGAATGAAATATCTTCTGCAGCTAGAGCCAGGAACATAAAATTATGACAAATATATTAGGTAATTTTCTGTGTACAGTAAACTTTTATCATGATTAATAATTATATTAATCACTTTCTAGTCACTAGGGCAAGATACCGGACACCTACAACCTAAAGGAAGAAAGGTTTTACACAGCTAAACTTCTTAAGTGGATTTAGTCCATGGTTCACTGATTCCAAGATAGAAACAGCATGGTAGATGGGCCCATGGCAGCAAGAGACAGAAGGCCTAGGAACAGGAATACGTCCTTCCAGTTGACACACCGGGCCCCACCACCAGCAGGAACTCAGCTCTTCACAGCAAGTAAGCTGTGAGCTCATCAACAGAGAAATCCACTGATGATCTGCGAGTACACCTACCACCCAATCAGCTTCGAAAGCCCCACTTCGGGATGCGTAAGATTTCAAGGAGACATTTCAGATCCAGACAGCAATAGTCATGCTTTATGACTGTCTCAGAGCACAGCCCTCTCACCAAGCCAAGGGGATCCAACATGGATGAGAATTAATGACGTGTTTACAAACGTGCAAGTACAAAAGACAGCTACCTTTGTATTTTTTTCAATTTAGGTAGTCAAGTACAATATTTGAGTCCAAAAACAATATGTATGTGAAATATATATATATATATATATATATATATATATATCACATTAAAGACTTTTGTGATTATATCTAAAATAATAGAAATGCTGATATGGTGTTAGAAAGGTCATTAAATATATTCATTGCAGGATAATTTTCCTTAATTTCTAACTATTTCTTTCCTATACTTGAAGATAGCAAGTGACTCTTAAATATCAAGTGAAGATAAAATGAGGCTATATATGTCCAAATTCCTTGAAAGCAAGAAAATTTTATAAAACTGGAAAGTACTTTTGGTAGAGACAGTCTTCCAAGTCTCTTGTGCCCCTTCATATCGTGCTGACCGTGCCAAGAGTAGAAGGTCTCTTTACCTGAGCTATTTCTCAAAGTTGTGTTTGTAGGTCAGAAACCTTCAGAGATGAGGTAATGCCTCCTGCAGAGACAGAGCAGGCTTGTGTACTGACTGCTATAAAAGCAGTGGATACCACAAAGTCAATGTTTCTCTTCTGTAATACAACCCACTACATAAGCAGGTTTCATCAGGGTCCTCTGCATCATTTTATGGGGCCCATAGACAAGAACAATTCATAAAAGCAGGCTTACCCTCCTTGCTACAACATGAACAGTGAAGGTGCTTTGTTTCTGACTCTAGTCTTGTATCATTTGATGACAACTCTGACACAATAGGCTACTTATTAGCAAGAATTAGGGTAAAATCAAGTTCCAAACTAAACACATATTCCTGTTATGTTAAAATCAAATTTTATTAACTTTAAAATGATAAAACTGATTGGGTATTACACAAGAAAAAAATAATAAACATGTATTTCATATGGGTTTAAATATCCCTATAGTTTAGGGGTAACACTGTGTGGATCAATTATTCTAGAAATTATTTTAAATTAAAATAATTCTCATTTCTCAGCTAAATTTCTATAAAGAAGCTCAGTACATATTTAAAGACATAATGTGCTTTGCCTACTAAACAAGTAAAAATCATACAGGCAGTGTAGACAGCTAGAGCTGTTAGAGAATTCTTTGTCCTCACCTGTCAGTTCCCATCAATTATTATACACTTGTGAGTCTATCAAGAGCCTCTAAAAAAACTGCAGGTTCTGAATTTATGTGACAATTATTTAGTTTCTCATGTCCTTATGCCTGGTATTATTTCCCATGACACCTTTTCATAGAGCTCAAATTTTATATCCTTCTGATTCTTCTTTCCAAAATAGTCCCCTAAAAGAAGCAACTGGGAACCATCAGTAAAACTTAGCACATAGTGTTTTACCCATCCCTCTGGAAATGTTGATATATTTGTACGTCATTAAAAACCCTGTCACCCAGCCATGATAAGTCTAAAGCAAACAACTTCAAATTTTAAAACTCACAGTGAAAATATGAATAAGTGATATTTAGAACTTTACAGAACTATATGTTGTACAATTTCTTAAAATGACTCATATACAGGAATATGTGCTTGTCTTAATTTCACTTTCTTACATAAACACTTGTAAGCTCTCAACTAAGGGCAACAGTGTCTGATTCTTTTTATTACTATGGATCAACCCTCCAATATCTACTTCAGTCAGACAACACAAAAATTAATATTATATTTCTTTCCTTTTATACAAAAATTATTAGGTAGTACTCTGATCATGATTCTTCATCAGAAATAATTATGAATGGCCCTGAATCAAGGCCAGCAGTTTTCTGTAGCTGTTGGTTTCAAGCAGGAGCCTAAAGTGGTATCTTTCTATGGTCTGCTGGCCATTTCAGAACTTTAGAAATGTAATGGTCAATTCATTAGAAAGAAACAAATAACTAAATAAATTTTATGAGAGGACTTCAAGATGGCAACCGGGTAGGCAGCAGAGAGAGAACCTCCCAGAGGAATGCCACTCAGACAAAGGAATATAGGAATATAGCAACATGTGAGACAGAAAGGAAAGAGGTGGGTATCCTGAACTCAGGAAGGATCTGAAATGGGAATTGAAGACTAAGCAAAACCTCTTCTGGAGGAAAGGATTAGAGATCTGCCATGGTGCAGTTGGAGGGAGAAGAGAAGGAGGGAGTCACCGCTCCAAACACACCCTTGGCCCACGCCCTGGTCCCGGCATTCACAGCTTCAGCTTTGGAGACCCACCCTCACAGAACCCTCCTGATTCGGCCAGGGGAGAGGGGAGTTCCAAGAGCTGGTCCAGGGCTGGAGAGGGGAGGGTGCAGCCAGGAAAAGAGGCAATGGCGGTCGGGAGCAGTTGTGGAACCCAGTGTGAGAATGAGAAGTTACAACAGCCACTGAGGCAGAGTCCCCACCCTGCGGCAACCTTCCTAATCACCGCCCAGAGAGAATCAATGCAACTAGTACACAGCCCACCGCGCCCGGCTCTGTGCCTGCCTCGAGGCAGTGGCCCCCTGCCTCTCTGCTGGATGAGCGGCTACCAGCGGAGAGCAGTGGGGAACCTCGGCGGCGAGCCACGGCAGCTTCCAGGGATCTGGCCGAGGAGAAGACAGGGCCTCCAGCACTGCAAAAGGAGGGAGATGCAGATGGAGGTGGATTGCGTGGCTCCACGCCCTTCTCACTCCAACATCAGGCGGGAAGCACGAGCTGAGTTGCCAGGACTCAGCTCCTACCCTGAACTCTCTCTGGGAGCACCTTGAGTCTTGGCGGCTTGAGCAAGCACTGCCTGTTCCTGGCAACAATGGGACGAATCCACGGTCTTCAGGACTCACCCCAAACTATTAATGTGAGCACCAAGAGGATCTCCTTACAGCTTGCACATATGAACCTTGCATGAACCCATAGCAACAAATTAGGTGAAAAGCAGCAGACCGGGAGTCTGAAAAACAACAACATACTCTATACAGCAGACCCAAGAAAATCCTCCAACTCTATTCTAGAACTAATCTTTAAACTCAGTTCATACCCTGAACTAACACAGTGAGAATGGGCCGGGGAGATTTCAAGCCCTTATACTAAGCATCGTAAGTTCGTCCAATGCCCAGCTGCAAGGGGTGGGGAACGGTAATACTGGAGATCAGGAGGAGGGAGGAGGAGAAGAAAGGGCCTCTGGGATCGAGGCAACAGGAGAGAGCAGAACGGGTCACCGAGGGTGCCCCAACGGGGGCGCGTGCCCCACGGCTGCTCTGCTGCGGGCCCCGTGGCTGCCCCACTGTGGGCCATGGTGAGGGCACCCCACGGACTGGACCCGCCCCCACCCATAGCACAGCAACAGGACAGAGCCGGACAGTCCGCTGTGAACATAGGTGCTTCTCCACCTCCGAACATGGCAGTTTGTATACACCCCTGTATGTTACAGTATAGTCTGAGGCAGCTATACCCCTTCCCAAGGCGAGAGTCCAGGGGTATAGATAAACCCAGGAATACAGTTATTATCACAGGGAAGATGACTGATTGAGTGGTAGGGCAATGGAGATGAAGGAGCAGAAAATTGAATGATCAAATGGGCCATCATCTGTGTAACTGAGTAACAAATATGAAGGTAACACTATGTAGGACAGCATCAAGAGCTAATTTCCTTCTATGTTCTCTATAATTTTGTATTTCCTCAATCGTTTTTGCATTAACAGAAGTGAAGATAACTTTATATTATACAGCATCCAGTGCTCTATCTTCTCTATAATTTGTTATAATGTTTATGTGTTAACTAATGTGAAGATAAACTTATCTAATACAGCATCCAGTGCTAATTCCCTACTATAATCTGTATAATTTTGTATTTTCGGTATTGTTTATGGCTTATTCTGGTTCATATGTCCCCATTCTTTTGTCTTTAAAATAAAAAAAATAATTATGATTAAAATTAACTGCAAATAGTTCCCTTTAAATAAGTTTATGTTCCATATTCTCAATGGGGAATAAAATGAGAAAAACCACACTTAACTGTGGAGTTAGGCAAACATAAGTCGAAATTCTGCCTCCTGCAAGGTGTTATTCAGATTCAAACGAAATCTTGTATATTAGGCATTTATCATACAGCCTGGTCTAGTACATGCTTCACAAACTACAGTGAAAACTCTCATTGTTACTAACACTATTTCTTAGTCATGAGGTGTGTATGAATGTGTTGAGTGTGTCGTCAACTGATTTCCATGTGTTATACAATGAGATATGGGTTTTGTTTACATTAGAATAGATCTGATCCTTAAAAATAATAAATGTGGAGTTTCAGATAACTTTCATTGTCTATTCAACAAGACTTAATAATGAAATATCCCTAATATTTTGCTTTAACACACAATACACTTGTCAATTATAAACATTTATACCTGAAAAGAGATGCACAGATATTTCAGTTCACTGTACTCTCAAGGTATATACTTACATATAGAGTTATCTCTGGAACACTAAACTAGTAGATGTAACACAGAAGTATAAATATTTACCTACAGGTAAGATGATTACATAACTATTCCTACTTAATGGGTTAACTCAACAATAAAATTGGGTAACTTCCAATATGACTGTTGTGTAATGTAAATAAAACAAAGTCTACAAAAGTCTACAAGCTTATTTAAACTATATAAGTAATAAACTGGTTTGACAAGGTGAAGAAGAAAAGAGAAATTTCTATAGGTAAGTCAAGTATTTTTAAATGTTTCGTATACTAAGGTCTGAGTGAACTTGTTACCTCACAGCTCACCATATTAAGTTGTAAATAGTATTTAGTTAAAGGATTTTCCCTATTCTAATACTATAATTTTATACAAATATTAAAAGTTACAGGAGAAATAAGTAAATTTTAAATACAATATGATGGCATGGCAGGAACAAAATGAGTTATCTGGCTATGAAACTCCTTAGCTAACATGAGATTACATAATTGCCAACAGATGACACTAGCAGGGCATTTCAGTTTATACACTCCGCTTAACTGGATGAAAAGTCTAAAATCATGACAAACTTCAACATTTTAAGTATGACATCTATTTATATTGCAGAATAGTTCATATGTCATCAAAAATTTTTATGTAGAAAAATATCTTTAAAAAATACTAATTTCAGAATTCTAATGCTCATTAGCAAATAGAACATTTTTAAAAGTTATTTTCAAAAATGTTGAATGAGGATATCAAATGACATCTTTATTTGCAGGAGTACTCAATTTACAGACAATGAAATGATTAGAAAAATACTAAAAAGAAAATAGAATTCCAAACAAATGTAATAACTTCTGAGTAAATGACTGGCCTAGTCTGTTGGATACAGCAGAGGCTCAAAAAATAGTTACTTTTGAGAAGAAGAATAAAAGTTAAATGTTTATCCAAACTAAAATGTTTTTACCTGTGGACATACTCAAAAAAAGTTTGACACCACAAAGATGAGTGAAACCAAAGATAGCATTTTGGTTTTAATCTTTTTTGTCTCTCCTTGAACTACTTTAGGCCTTCTGCAAATACCATGCCTTTTCTACTAAAAGCTGGTAAACATTCCATAATAGGCTTCCAAAAGGCAAAACTTCTGGTAAAAACAAAGTATCCTCTAGCTTAACCATCTGGATTTTGTGACATTTAAATATCTTGACTTAAAATTCAGGCATGATTTTCAAGAAATGGGCATTTTAAAATACCCAAAGGGAGAGCCACCTAGCTGTGTTATTTTTCTTGCAAATGTGAGATTGAGGAAAACTTAAAGCGTAATGGAAGCATGTTATCGTGTAGACAACGGAGACTGCCAAGTCGCGCTATGCTCCTTCTAACTGCGAGCAACGCAGCTGCCAGTCTAGGCCCCATCGTCACCCTCCTTCAGACGTGTACTCTCTTAGATGCTTGGGCATGGTGGTGGCTTCGCTTAAAGATGGACTTATTTCTTCCGAATGTCCATGAAGAGAGAGTCAGCTTACAATGAGGAGAAATATATTTCAGTGAATCTGCTATTTGTTGAACATGTCAGAATATTGTAATTGAATATTTAGGGTTTATATCAGTTCAGACAATTTGGCTATAAATGTGCCTTAAAATAGGGAATTTATCTTTTCAAATATAGAAAATCTAGAGATAGATATGCTAGGGTTGGTTCAGAAGCTCAACCAAGTCAGCGAGACCCCTCTCTTTCCTTTTTGAGCTATAATTGGGGTCTTCACACAGTACAAAGATAGGCTGTCGCAGTCCTACGCAGGTAGAGGTGATGATATTTTGTCAAAAACAGAGAGTGCTTCACCTGTGTACTGCTTTTCACTGAGGGGGTGGGGACACCTTCTCTTGATGCTCAGCGGACTTGCCCTTTCCCTGACCAGGATTCTGTCCCAATTCCTGACCAAACCAGGCACCGGCATAGGAAAGGAAATCATGATAATTGGCTTAGAGCAAGTCTGAATTTTTTCCCAATGATTGGAGTCAACTGAACTAAAATTTACTTTCCCAGTAAAGAAGTAAAAGAAGTAACTGTTGATACATCCCCACTATCTGTCCCATGCCTTGGGGGTTCTGAGAAAATTGGACGTAAATCACCACACTTCATAACTTTACAACTCTTTATGTAAATACTTCACATCTCAGTGTCAGCGTTTTGAAAAACAGGTATAGATATTGAAATATATACATATATATTTACATAAATGCAAATATGATTGTATATTTAACAGATTGTATTTTAAGAAATATGTAGCTAACTTATGCAAAAGTACCCAATGCTGAGCCTAACATATGTATACTGAAAAACATATTAATGATTTTTTTAACCTCACATCCCTCTCATTTCTCTTTCTTGCAGTCAAAGTCCTCTAACTTTCCAAGAACTAAGACTTAAATTTAATTATCTCTTCAAATGTCTGGTTTTAAAGTGTTTGCCTTGATACCTTACTAGTTCATTCCATACATACCACTAGGTCTCTTTTTAAGGGTCTATTTTTAAGGGCTATTAAGTATTACCTTATGTAAAGAGTGGATCAAGTATTCCGATTATGATACACATATATATCAGATGACAAATTGTGTAAATCAAGTCTGCATATAAAATAACATTGATTATTTTAAGGAAGAAAACTGAAAGAAAACTAACAATATAAAAGTTCCTATGACCTGTGTCTACATTTTAGTTCCATCCTTTGCCTCTTCTTGACATATCTCTGCTTTAAGTACAGTAAATTAAGTGCTCACTGTACTTTCTATGATAATTTCTTTTAATCTATTATTACAAGTTCCCTTTTATAGAATGCTTTCCTAGCCATTCTTCCTCTGACTAACTCATGTTCATCTTCATGACTCATTTCAAAACTATCTCTCTAGAAAATTCTTACCACTTCTTGTTGGAGTAAATGCCCCTTTTCACACCAGAGCATTTGTTTGCTTAGCATTCAACACAAAATTAAGGAATTATCTAATCTGCATCTGCCTTTCTCTCTAGATTCTCTGACTACTGCTGATACACTTCCTGGTACAGAAATAGTCACTCAACAAATGTATCCTGAATAAAATGAAATAGTTTTTACCTTGTGTATTAAGCACTCCAAAGTAGAAAACTAAGAACAATGCTCTCAAATAAATTAATTATAATAAAAGTGAGCAATAAAATGTACCACCCTGATATAAAATATAGTAACATTTCACAGGTATTCACCAGGAACCAAGTATCTTACTAAGTGTAAGAATTTTCCCACATATTCAACGAAAGACTCCAGAGTAGAAGTATTTCCCCTATTTAAAACAAGGATACTGATGTATAAAGAAGTTAATTAAATTTTCTAAGTTCATACAGCTAGTAAGTTCCAAATCTGAAACTTGAGCTCAGGTGTGTGGAAATGGAAGCCCCTGCATTTGTCGCTACACTGTAGAATACAGCCCATTGTCTATGTGCTTCTCTTACCATGATGGCGGTGATGATGATGATTACTGATATTCCATTCTTAGTTGACAGTCACAGAGAGGACCACGGCAACTACATTTTATAACAAAATAAAACAACTTCGAAAGATGAAAAGATAATACAGCACTTTTTTCAAACTCTTTCCTCTCATTTTATTTAAATACATATTTGTTCTTTATCAACAGTAACTGTACTGTAACTGCTTTGAAATTAAGGACTGTGTGATACTTTAAAAATATTCCGTCTTTGTCTCCTGTACTGAATACTGCCAATCTTACAAAGTTCTTGAAATGTTTGCAATGTTGCCTACTTGTGACTAAAGTCATGCTACTTTCTTACCAATTCCACTGCTTTTTTCTTTTGCATCAGATTACTTCTAAATGTAATAATACTTGTATCAACTGTAACTGCTTTGAAATTGTTAAAAGCAACACTATTTTGCAGTGTGACAAAAATTCCTAAAAGAACTTTTGACACATTTCTGCAAAATTCCTAGAATTTTGGCATGTTTCTGCAAGCAAAATGCCCAGTTGGTAACACTGTAGAATGATATTATATTCCTCCCATTATTAAAATGTGAATGATTATATTTTTCCAAAGGAATTAAATCAAGTGCTTAAAAGCAATGATGCACACATCTAAACAATTTTCATGTTATTTAAATATTTGATGCTTAAATAATTTTTCAGCATGATTCAAATGCATTAGTGCTCACATAGGAAATAAATACCAACTCCATTTGTGTTAAAATAACTTTATTATTACATTTAGAAGTAATCTGATGCAAAAAAAGCAATAGAATCTGTAAGAAAGTAGCATGACTTTAGCCACAAGTATGCAATATTGCAAACATTTCAAGAACTTTATAAGATTGGCAATATTCAGTATAGGAGACAAAGACTGGGAATATTTTTAAAGTATCATACAGTACTTAATTTCAAGATGTGTTAATAGACATTCTCTGATTCATACAATAGAAAATATGATAAAGGAGAAAGGAAAACCCACAGCTTTAGATGTACCAATATCTGAGCCTTTACAAAGAAAAGGAAAGCAGAAATGCTTTTTAATATGTGAGCACATAGCTCAGGGGCTTAATTCCATACTGAAGACACAGTTTTCTTTTGTAGAAGAAGTATTAAGTCATACACAAACATTGCAAATATCTACTAATAACTACTTAGTATCAGATGCAAATTAGTTACTCCATTTCTGGTTAACTAAATAATTAAATTTAACATTTCTATATGAGCTGAGTCTAAAGACTTTAAAATATTTCATCTTAATCTAACTGGCTTATAGTGCACAGAAAAAGAAAACATTTAAGTTAAATAATTTGTAATATAAAGTTAACAAGAAATTGTTATATTTATTTCTGAATATTAATTTTTAAAAATATAAACTGAGGACTTATAAATACATATGTTTTAATAGAAACTCAAAATTCATTTTAAGATATTCAGAAATACTATAAAACAGTTTAAAACTCCAAAGTAAAATTTAAAAGAATAACTAGTTATACTTAACACACATAACACAAACGTATAATTCTTAAGACTATTACCAGGACATAACATTTATATATTTTCCTATCTCTAAAGATGAAAAATTGATAAAAAAAAGAACAAGTAGTACACTAATATTCAAACTGCTAGCTGATATTTACACTTAGGAAACCTACTAAATTAAAAATTTTAAAATTTTTTAAAGAATTATTCAATAGCAGAGAGATGAATAAATTGTTTCCGACTTTGTTCAGGGCAATGAACTAAGTTTAAGTTTTTTTAGTTTTTAACTGTGCAGAAATCTATTCTGAGGAAATAATCACAGTCATGTGCAAAAAGAAAATTCTCTGAGGCTTTTAAAAATAAGAAAGCAAGTAAAAGGAGAAAGGAAAAAGTGGAAACATACAGGTCAACATAAGGGAATTTAGTAAAGTGTTTCCAATGAACAAAATACTTGCACTACTAAATGTATTGGTGAAATAAGAATTTCAAAAGTGAAAACATCTTCAGGTTATAAAATAGATACAAAATCTGGCTGTAAGACAGAATGGAATGTAGGATCTAACCTTGGTAAAACTTACTACAGACACAATGACACACAGATGCATCAAGATGGCACTTACCACCCCCCAGTGTTATTAGCGTGAAGTGTTAGTAGTTATTTCTATGGGCAGGAAATACAAATGATGTTGCTCCCACTTTTACACATAAACATTTGATTTCTCTAATATAAATGCAATATTTTAATTATGCTATAGGATTTAGCTGTTAAATATAATAAAAGATACAATGTAAGAACCAGGTAAGAACTGATTTATTTCATCTCCATTTTTATGGAACAATAGAAAAATGTCAGAAGCCAGCAGCTCCAGGCTCTGCCACTGATCAACACCTACTGGGTGACTCATTTGAGTCTTAAATTTGTTTCCTATGACATAAAAAAATTAGAAAGATGATCATTTTAAGAAGTCTTCCAGCAAACATTTCCATTAAAGATAAATATTAGAAACAGATAATTTTAAGGTATAATTAATTATAATCATGCAAAGTAATCTTTCATCTCATTAGATTGTGATAAATTTAATGTTTATTTAAAAACACATCCAGAGTCTCTTAAAATTTGAAATATTGCTTCTGGCATTCTTTTATGAATAGCAAATATAGTAAAACCTATCATATAGTTTGAAATAATCTGATTATGATGCTACAGCCAAACAGCCTTGGGCTTTGCACATCAGGCTTCCTGGTCTCACTGCTGTGCAAGCTTTGCTCACTGTTGGACAAATGAATAGCTAGGCAGAATGCATAAAAAAGCACAATGAACAAAATTTCACTGAACTATATTTGCGTGAGTTCCATAAATTCCAGTGAGATACAGAGGCTTCCCTTTCAAGTCCACAATTATGATACAGTTTCCTATATACTCCATTCATCTGCTGAGTCTTAGAATAAATATTTTTGAATCACACTTGATATTTTTAATTAGTAAAAATTAGTTTCCATTAAGAAAAAGTTTATAGGCTTTAGCTTTAGTTTGTTCTATAGCATATGGCTTATTTGTCCTTTTCATATTAATCATTTTAGTGCTTAACATTAATACTATTATTTAGGGAAAATGAAAGATGGTAAGTAGGAGATTATACTGTTGCATCATGAATTAGAAATGTTTAAACATACATTGCCATCCTTGTTCCAGTACTCTTTGTAATCCCTGCATCATCCCATTCACTCAGGACTGATAACTGGTGGTCAGTTTATAACCCCAGCTGCACTGAGAATGTGTGGTGCTGGGTGTGGGAGGCCCAACTGGGGATTATTGCCAGCAGCATAAGAGGCAGAACTGGAGAAGGAAAAGTTAAGGTTGTTGGGAGTGGACAAAGGCTGTTGGAGCTGGTGGAAGCTTTTGGTTGTTTTGGAGGAAGTTGTCATGCTGGCTTTCCTGATGAACTTGACTGTTTTCATCCTCCTAGGAGCTCAGGACCTCATTGGCACTGAGAATGGCTTTGGTTTACTTTGGGGGAGCGCTGGTCCTCACTTTGAGCATTGCTTTCTGACCCTGGAGGGGAAGACGGTGCGTTGCTGGTCTCCAGGAGAAGCTTGCTGCATTGGCTTGCCTGATGGGAACTTGGCCATCTTGATCATCAGAGGAGCTCGGGACCACACTGTTGCTGAGTATGGCTGTGGAACCTTTGGGGGAGCTCTGATTCCTCTGAGTGTCACTTCCTGGGTCCACAGCAGATCTTTCAACCTGCTAGCACACACTTTCTAGATTTCGCCACTGACCTTTGGGTCTTCCCAGCATAGATCCGTGAAACAGGCCTATATGAGACATTGTTGTGGGCTCTGGGCCTCCAGCTGGACTCATGGGAGGCATTGTTATGAGCCCTAGGTTTTCAGCTGGGCTCATGTAGGACATTATCATGGGATCCAGGCCCTTGGCTGGATTCCTTGGTCTTAGTGTGTGGACAGATTTCCTGCACTCTTTTGTATATCGTTCTTCGGGTGACTATTATAAATAATCATATAAAGTATGTGTTTTGTATTATATTGTTTCACCTTGCACAAATAAGCCCCAAACCAACACATTCAGTAAGAAAATTTCAGTGTATTTTGCCAATTGATGAGAAATTACAAGAAAAATACATGGGATTCAGAAAAATGGCAAACGTTTATTATATTCCCATTACATCATTATCATCATTCTCCCAGTGCTCAGAGCACAAGGGATTATCTGCAGTACAGTGAGTGGTAAATTCTATGCATTAAAAATAGTCAGTGTAAACTCCCCCTTGGCGGTTTAAGAGCGACTGTAATCCAAGGTCAGTTCTTTTCTTTCATTCTCTTCTTTCTTCTTTTCCTTCCAGCCACGGAAATAGAGCTCTGTTCTTTGCGCATGGATGCAAGGTGAATGAGGCTGTCGCTTCTCCTTGCAGTGCTATTTATTACAGGTCACTGACATAAGGCAGCTAGTTTTTAAATAAAAAGTTAGATAGCATTATCTCACTTACCTGAGTATCTGAAATGAAAGTGTGGAGGAGTGTTATTTATTTACACAGAAATCTGCCAACTGAAAGGCATCATCTTGCTTTGAGGGGCCTCCTGCTGGCACATTGAACAACCTTGTTATTATAGGAATTAGAACACTGTACACTGCATGGAAGGAAACATAACATCCTACGGAGTAGAGGTGGGTCAATTTTCAACCTATAAAAACACATTAATTTCGTGCAGACATGATGTAGAAAACTTTGAAGTATATTATTTTGAATATCTAGGAATATCACTTTTCTCACCTGTGTAATTCATAGTTTTGATGAAAATATCATAGATCAATTGTATCTGCTGATAAATCACCAATAAATGAATTGCTAAAGACATGATTTTTAGCTAAGTTATACCTAAGCCAGGAGTTTTCAAGGTACAAAGAGAGTCCATGCATAGAAAAATAATCTTACAAAACATAATTCTAATCGTCTCAGACCTCAATCATAAGTATGACAGCAATTAGTTCTACATAGTGCTCTTGTTGAAAATTATATTCAAGAATTAATGTTAATTTTCAATTACAAGTTATATAATCTCATCTCAGAATTTCCCAAGACCCATCTAAAAATCTTGGGAAGAAGCTGGACATTTAATAGCATCAGGGCTATTAAATATACTTCAATATTTGCATACTTGTAAAAACTACAGGCCATAACAAAACGCACTAAGAGAATTGCAGTAATGCATGAAATCACTAATCAAAATATTTGTGTGAAAATAAACCATTTATGGCTCTCTAACCACCTGCTAGGTACAATTTTGAACTTTGTCATAAAGGACAACTTTGGTAACCCACTTACTCTTAACAATTTCTAGGTATTTAGAAGCAAACAGCACTCACTATGAAGTGCACTTGTTCATGGCTGAAATACAGGAAGAAGAAGGAGACCTGGCCAAGGGCAGTTAAGGGCGGTGCTGAGGTCATATCAGCTAACAGAGCTTCTTCAACCACAACTAACTCCTGCAGAAAGTAATCCTGGGGAGGCAGAGAGGATTAAGGTGAGGTCTAAGGATGTGAATAGTTGCGTGTCAGACAATAATGAGAGAGAAGATTTCTTTCACAAGTTCTGGGGCTGCTCTAAGCAAGGACCATAGTTAAAAGGAACAGCTGCTCTATCCTCTCTCTGGGAAAATCTTATTTGGGATTCCCAGTGCTGCCCTCCTGTGTGTCCTCGGAGTCACGGGCACTTGTACTCCTAACCAAGACTACTGCTCAAAGAATGGAAAACCTGTAAAACCTAAATCATATTTCTCAAAATACAAATAAATCCTGAGAAGTTCATTAGCCTTATGCTAGAAGTAGGATAGACAATTTATTCCTGAATTTCAAAATGAGTACAACAAATTCTATTTAATTGAAATAATTTAAAAACCTTAATACTATTAAAAAGAAACATGGTTGAAACTGAGTTAAAAGTTTTATGTCATATAAATCCTTTAAACAATATATACAACTTCCCAAAACTTTTAGAAAAACTGTAAATTATCATCTTTTTCAAGAATATATTGATACCAATCATGATCTTGGTGATATTAAAGCTATGATGTTTTGTCCTCAATAACACCAAATGTGATTAAGCCATGATAAATTAAATACTAAATTCATTCAGCAAAAGTGTGAAAATCTTTCTCTTTTGTTTTCAGATTTGAGTGTCAGATACCACCAAGGCAACATTATATGACTGAAGCTTGCCGTCTTTGTTTTCCACACTATAGGGGTATGCCCAAACTACCTTCAGTGATGAACAGAATCATCCTGAGAGTAAACAAAATTTAAAAATGCAAAGTGCTCCACACAGAGTAGCATGCCTATCAGTCAAATTCCTGTGTGGAGGAAATCAGTGACACAATTAGAATCATGGCCAACTCCCCTAGACGTGTAAGTAGAAAATAATAAAACAACTTTGCTAGTAGGTGGTAAAGGCTGGGGCAAAGTATTAATTCATAAACGTGGAGAACCCTAACAAAGAACACTGTACTCTAAAATTACAATAACGTGATTTAAATGAGGTCAAAATTAGTAACAAAATTGGTAGCAGTGAAGGAAGTATGGAAATAAATTCTCTAGATTGGATAATCAGGACATTGACGGGCAGTGAAAAATTAAGATTGTTTTGTAAGAGACAATGAGTTGGTTCCTGATTCACTGATGCAACGAGAACTACTCAAAGATGGAAGACAACAGAATCTATTCTAAAACAAAAGCCAGAATGAAGTGAGATACAGGAAAGAAAGATAGACTGAGTGTTATGTTGGTCATTGTGTCTCCAGTAGTCTAGCTTACTGTGTTCCACAGCCCTACATGTCTCATCAATTGAGCATACTGTTTGTCTTTAAACTCAAACTCAAATATCCATTACTCTCATTTACTTCACCACCTTTATTTTATCACAGAACAGGAGTAATCCAAATTATACCACCAAAAACATGGTGAAAGGTTACTATAATTGCAACTATTACCATTTATGAAATGCATTTAGAGTCCAATCTATTCATGATATTTTCACTTAAAATAATTGGCTCATCCTAATTAGAACAATGTATTTTAAATATTTCTGCATTAACATGTAGTTAACACTTTGTCTTCTAAATTTCTGATCAAACATTGGTTAAAAATTGACACAGCAACAAATAACAAAAGTGACATGGAAATATTAATGAAACCGACTTGAATTATAGCTTAATACACTTAAATAAACTATTGTTGAGCTTACATGAAATCTTGATCCTAACCAAGGTCAATGACTGCAACTAAATCCCATTTAAAATTTAAGAACAAGGTTGCATGTGAAAATTGTTTCATTGGGTTACTATCCTCACACCTAAAAATTTTAGTAATTCAATTGCTACTCCAAAGGGTATTCATTTTAAGGGATCAGCTCCCGGTTTAATCAGAAACTCTGATAGAAATCTAATGACACATCCCCATGGCCCATATTGTTCTGGAGCACCACTTGTCAGCTGAGTGGGACAACAATATGTGTTAGAGCTTACGCACAAAACCTTTACCTACCTCTCTGTCTGAAAACAATAGGCTAAAGTTCTGAATTAGTTTTCGCCAGAGAAGCAATACACAGCATCCTTACATTTTCTCCATTGGTATACAGAGAAAATAACGCTTTGTGCCTGACTCTTCGGCTGGAGGGAGAAGGCAGTGTGAGGCTTTGTGAAGAAGCGATCACCCTTAGAGGAACTGTAATTGCCATTCCCATTAGTAAAACTACTGGTATTTCTAAGCGTGGAAGCTATTAGGTCCAACAAGTGAGTATTACTGGTGTAGCTTTGTGAGCAAAAAGATGTTACACATGGTCTTTACCTGACTCTTTTACTATCCAAATAAATATGTAACAACCACATATACAGATCCTAAGGATGCTTCAAGCATACAGAGATCCTCAAAAAATACCTGCAGTTTCAACATGCAGAAATTCTTCCCAAAATATATTCAGTCATATGTTATATTAGTTGTATACTATCCCAAAAAGTTTAAATGCCTATAAAATATAACATAAAAAGTTATCCCATGAATTTCATTAAAAACCATTTTCTCTTGAAGGCACTTTAAAAAACAATGAGGAGGAAGGGACAGGCTTTGAGTTTGCCAGGTAAACATAAATCTTTAAAACAAAACCGTCTCTCTAAGCCTTTTTTTTTTTTCTAATACCAAAACTATAAAACCAGCCTATGAAGGAAAAAATGATTTGAGAAAAGTGTCCCTTCGAGAGAGCCCAGTTCCTCCCCAGATAGTCTTCTCCGCGTGTTCCCGCCAGGGCAGGTGTGCAGTTGTTCTCCAAATCACTACTGCGCCTCCTGGTTATAAACGTACGCACAGAGCACAGAGACGCAAGTTAAAATTCTGAAAACGGGACAGTACACATCCTCACATTTAATATTTTCTCACTTTAAATTTATGATACTCTTATTTTTGGCTTTTCAGTGACCCTAAATATCACAGCAAAACAGCATAGATAACGTAGTTAACAACGAGGAACACCTACCCTGCGCCTCGCCGTTTTAAATGCACTGCCTTTTACTATTCACAGCTACACAGCTGATGTCGGCATCAGATTTTCTTTTCAGATGGAAAAAGCCAAAGTTTGAAAAGGACATTTATCATCTCAGAAGTACATTAAATACTTAATGGATGACATAGTTAACTCGTAGTCACGTGGTTAGGATTCCAGGGCGGACTCCATGAATCCTCAAGCACCTTTGTTCGATCTCTACTCTTTGTAATGTTTCACTTCGCACTATCAGTTGTAAACAGCTAATAGGTAATTATTTTATTTGAGATGCTATAAATGTGCTGAGACTATAATGTGAAAATCGAACAGTAACAGTTATTGTTGATGTCTTGTTTCCAAGATCAGTATTTTCACAAGTATACTGGGTTACTGTTATTATAAACATCGCATAAAATAAGCACCATAAACAGTTGGTAAATTTACCTATGTTTCCAGCGTCCTTTGTGGTTTTTGTTTCCTTTCATATATAAAATACTGATATTTGGACCTTGGGAAATTCTGAGAATAGGCAGCACCGGACACTGGAGCAGGTGTATGCCATTTGGCAAGTTATTTACTCTAAGCTTCTGTTTGTCAGTAAAATAAGGACAGTGATGGGCACACTAACAAGTGATACATCACAGAAACCAGCTTGTTCCTGACATAGTAGGTATTTATTAAATAATAAACAGTACTTCTTGGATTGTGACTAATGAAGAGTTAATCCAGTATTTATAAAAGTTTATACTAATTAAGGTAATAAAGTGCATTAAATTGTGAAAACAGGGTAAAATGCTGAAGAGCTTGGCATAACCAAGGAGAGAAACCTAGGAGGCAGGAAAAATTGGAAGGACCCGAGCTCAATAGAAGGGTAAGACCCTAGAATAATGTAGCGCAAGGTGAGACCAAAAAAAAGGGATCTAGAAACTAAGAGAAAGCAATAATCAATAGGACTAATGTGAGCTAGAAATTTGAAAAATAATAATTTCTTGTTGAATGAGTTCTTTATTCATTGCTTTTTTAAAAGATATACAACCAAAATCTAAATCTGATGTACAACCACTAACGGTGAAATGGATCATTAGACTATCACCTGTACTGAGAAGCAGCTGTGTAATTTGGTGAACTACGTAGTCCTGAGGCTCAGTTTCCTTATCCAGGAAGAAAGGTCACATCTCCTACCATGCAGGTTTTAGAGCATACTAGTAGAAATGTGCTAGAGTACCAGCAGAGTCAGAGAGCTTCTCTGGAATAAAGGGAAGATAGAGCAGTCACAGTAAGGGGCGGTAATGAACCAGAGTAGAGCAGTGCCATGGCAAGTTGTTTTATTTTTGGATGCCCTGGTATGCTTAACTATGTCCCTATATTCCTATATGTTTCTGTTCTATTTGGTTACATCCAGTCTTACAAATATTTCTTGACTTCAAATGAGTGCACACCAAAGTATATATGTAAGAGAAATTTTCTCTAGTAACAATGATACATGAGCTGTGCTAAACCACCCTCCTTTCCCTCTTCCAGGAGTTAAGCTGTTACAATGTGTAGCCGCCCAAGGACAGAGTAAACCAGAGGGCCTGAACTGTCAAGATAGGACAAACCTCATGACTAAGGAATTTGTAAAATATACCTTTCCTGGGCTACTTCTATCC